>NBZA01012117.1:0-71986 GCA_003054995.1 Aleochara bilineata | reverse complement strand
CCGCACTGGGTTGTTCATGCATTACGCTTGTAGGACCTGCACTTTGTGCTGCACTTGGCGCTGCTGGAACCGTACCTGAACTTCTATATGTCTGCGCCGCACTAGGTTGTTCTTGCATTACGCTTCTAGGACCTACACTAGGACCTACACTTGGCGCTGCTGGAACCGTACCTGAACTTCTATATGTCTGCGCCGCACTAGGCTGATCTTGCATTACGCTTGTTGGCGTTTTACTTGGAACTTCTGGCATAGCAGAAACACTTGCAACCGCACTTTCGCCAGGTCCAACTGAACTTGGCACTTGTGGCATAACTTCTGCTTCTGCATTTGTTCCTTCGGCAGTTGGTTCGGTACTTATATATGTTGTAGCTTGACTTGGCATTTCTGGCATAGTGTCACCATGATCGGTACCTTCATACGCTTGCAGTTCTGCAGGAACTTCAGTATCTCTATAAGATTGTGTTGCACTGGGTACAACTACTGTAGGTTCAGTACTTGCGACCGTTTCAGGTGCACCAGAAGGTGTAACCGAAGATGTAACAGCCACACTTGCCATTTCTTTCATGGTGCCTCCTGGGGTAGTAGTTTCGCTTGTTCCTTCTTGCATAGTTTCTGTTTTTGAGGTAATTGAAGCCTCTTTTGATTTAATAGGTTCTAAACTTGTTTGTAGAGCCCGTTTTTGTATAGCACAATCTTCTGTACAAATGGCCTTACAAGGTTTTTCTTGTCGTTTGGTACTTTGCTTATTATCAGTTTCTTTTTCACTTACATAATCTGTTTTTTGCAATATATTACTAGATTTATCGGTCATTATACCACCAGGCGCGTTACTTATACCGGGTCCAGTACTTGGAACCGTCTGAGCTGCGTCAGCTAAATCCGGTACAATTGGATCAGTACCAGTACTTCTATGACTTTCTTCCGATTTATCTGGTATTATGTCTCCTAAACCTGCATTTTCATATGGTGGTATGGTGGTACTATTTTGTAGGCATTCAGGGTCACAGTTTATGCAGTACATTCGAGCGGCCGAAGAGGCAGACGCAGATTCTGCTTCTGCAACTTGTGCACCCTCACATGGAACGCAGCTAACGCTACAACTAACCATTGATGGTTGGGGTACGCCACTATTGGCTGCATCAACTGTAGTAGCAGTTTTTGCCATAATAGAGTCAGTTGCAACTAGCGCATCAACTTCTACAATGCCACTCACTGCCACATCTAATTTTTGAGAGTCTACGCCTGCATCAGTTTTGATCACATTTTTGGTTTGTGTTTCGTTAACTTGAGCTGTTTGCAGTTTTGTCAATGCTGCACATTGACAGAATTCAATGATTGGATCTTCTTCAGTTCGTTGTGCGCAAAGTCCAGCACAACTACTATGACAAGGCATTTTACACCTGGGAATCTTTTGATTCGAAGGAGAAGTACTAGCGTCATTCGTAGGTAGTGTTTTTTGAGCACATTCTGCATCTGTTTGACAAACTGTTTCTCCTCCTTCTGGTTGCATTGTATTTGGCATATTTTGTGTTGTGGCACAAACACCAGTACTATCTGGCATACAAGGTTTTATACATTCTGCTCTTTCTGGTTGTATTGTTTTTGGCATATCTTTTGTAGTGGTGCAAACGCCAGTGCAATCTGGCGTACAAGGTTTCATACATTCTTCATGTTGTTCTAATGTTTCTGGTCTATTGTTCCATGTAGTACAAACTTCAGTGCAATCTGGTTTGCAAGGTATTTGCTTGCATGTTTCATCAGTGACGGGTATAAAGTATGGTTCATTTGGCGTATTTTCTAAAACCTCAGGTATAGCACTAGTTTTTCGTTCAACACGTGTTGTGCAAGAACCTGTACATGTATCTATGCAAAGTGGAGATTTTTTCCGATGTTTTATTGAGTCCATTTGCATTGCATTAGAAATTTTCGTACAGGATCCAGCAGAACTGTCTTTACATACTGGTTGAGTTGAAGAAGGGATGTATGGGCACGGTTGACTTTCTTTGTTGGTAGTACACCGAGCTTTACAGCGTGTTTTACAGTTGGGTTCACTTTTTGACTGACCTGGCTTTTTACTCTTCGATTGAATTACTTCAGATTCTTCTATTTGCGAGTTAGGAGGTGCTTTTGGATCTTCTGACATACCCGAATCTAAAGTAGAACGTTTGTCTGTTTGTTTAGTATTACATGTCTTCAGACAATCTTCAATACATATATTAGTTTTGCATTTTTTTGTACCTAAAGGTACTTCAGTACTTAGTGGTTGCATTTGAGCTGACTTTTTACCATAGTCAATATTTGAACAGCTTGCTAAACAAGTCTTTTTACATTTTTTGGCAGAATCGCTATATGATAAATCCTTGGGTACTTTAGGTACACGTTCAGAAAGTGGTAACGCACAATCACTTGTACATGCGTTTGCACAAGTTGAATGATATTCTTCATTTTGTTTTCGCTGTATTTCTTGACTCTTTGGTACTGCACATGGTCCTATACAAACCTTTTCAGTTTTTACGCTTTCGGGGTCACATATCATACAGTACATTATAGCACCAGAAACTACATCGTCCATCCCACAGGCAGACACAGATTCAGTAGGCGTCTGTATTTTTTGTTCTTCAGAAACCGGATTCTTTTGTGCACAACTTGTTTTGTTTTCTTTTTTTGGGATATCTGATTTTTTGTTGGTATGATCGCCGGTGCCTGCTTTATTTGTCTTTCTACACTCTGCTGAACGACAATCTGGCGGAGGTTTTCTTGTGTCTACATTAGAATTGTCCAGTTTCTTGGTTCGAGGGCAAGTGGGCAAATTACATTTATTACTGTCAGGACCAGATTTTTCTTTTGGCACAGGTGGTGTTTCTTTGATCTGCTCTGTTTTTTTTCTTTTGCATCGATCACCGCCTTGACAACATCCACATCTTTGCTTTCTGTATTTATTAAATAATTTTTTGTCTGCCGCATCCATACAGGTTCCAGTACAAACTTTTGAAAATAGGGGTTTGATCTCTTGTTGTAGCATCTTTACCACCGCCTTAACAATCTCATTTATTTGCACTGATGGGCTAGGGCAAGGTCCACAAGTTACAACTTTATCTCGTAAATTATTTTGATTGTTATCTAAAATAGTATACAATTAATATTGGTTCCTTATGTAATCTAAACTACATTGTTATACCATTTTTAGAAACCGTAGTTATTTCGTTGACACGAGCATTCAACGGTGTGTATTTTAAGTCACTTGTACTAGTCTTAATTGATCCATTATTATGTAGATCTTTAGACTCGCAAGCAAGCTTACTGACTACTTTTTGGGAAGATGCGTATGCGTTAGTCTGATTAATATGAAATGAACCAGTTTGGGAATTAACATAGCCTTCAGCTACTATTGATTCAGGAACCATAACAAGAGTTGACGCAGCTGGGTAGTCTGGAGCTGCACTTACTGAAGAGCCCTTTTTCTTTTCTACAGTTTTAACGTCTGTATGTTCAGGATCAAAACGTACATTCTCAGCTTGTTTATCATAGGCAGTAACCAGTTTGGTATGTGAAGTACGCTGAAATCCTTTATTATCCTTAGCATTTAGAGTTGACGTAGCAAATTCAGCACTTTTTAACATTGTAAGAGGATTTGGATAACTTGTTTTCTTCTCATTTGCACCTAAGTTAGTTAATTGTAAAATCACATATATCTTTGTTTGCATTTACCTTACCTGAATGATACAGACAAGAAGCTGTACCATTAACAGACTCAATATCAATTTGCTCCGTTCCATCATTACCACTGCTTTCGCAGTTAGGGGCACCGCAATGAAACTCGCACTTAGTTGAGGTATAATATACCTTAGGCATTATATACACAATATGCTCTTGTACGCAGACTGGTACAGGATACGTTTTAATGTTTGTATATTGGGATAATACAGCAGTAACGTTTGTTGAAGAAACTTCCAATAACTGTTTATTTTCTGAAAATATGCATTTACATTTACAATAATTCTGTTACGCTACATATGCGTTCACATACCAGCAACTTCAACTGGAGTCTCATCCGCGTTACTGACTGTCACAACATTTTCAAGTTCGTTTTTGATCATTAATAACAGATGCGCTGTATGATTAGTCTCCCCGAAAACCTTAACTATATTACTTAAAATTCTTTCAGGGTTTCCAGTTTTTGAGATTAAGGATGCCAATTCTGAAGGACTCATTTTTATATAAGGAATATCAGTATCCATGCATGCATTGCAGCAATTATCTTCTGCAGATTGCTCATTTTTTATGGTGTATGAATGTCTCTTTTTCTTCGTTGTTTTTTCTAACGGTTCCAAGCTTATGTCTGCAATAAAAAAAAATTTATAAATATGGTAAACTCAAATCAAGGTCATAGTTCAGAATACCTGAAGGAACAGTAAACTTCATATCATCTGATATCAACTTAAACTCAATAGGCGGCTCTTGAGGTTCTCCTTTATCTAAGTTATCTAAGCTACTATTGTCATCTTGACCAACCATAGTATCAGTCTTAATATCTGTTACTGATAAATTGTAGTCAATGGATGTGCCTGATGCTCGATCATCTGATACCGCACTGGACAACTTCTCATCTACTTCTGGAATAACTGCCAACTTCTCAAATGTATATGGCGAGAAAGGTTTTTCAATTCTCTGTAGAGGCGACTCAGAACGCTCTAGATATTGCGTTATTTCATCATAGCAGTTAGTTTCATCTTCAATGTTATCGCTAAATACTTCATCACTTCTTATTTGTTCTTTTGATTCACCTGTATTGGTCTCTTTACTACCATAAACTGTCATTTTATTGTCTTCTTCGCTTAAACTGCATTCTGTAAGAGTACATCCCATTGCTTTGCGTTGTCTTACGTTGCTTTGCGTTGATTGGCAAGTATTCAGGTCGCAATAGTTTCCTGGTGTAGACGGTTCCGAAGAGTTTCCACTCGAATCAATTGAAGCGATACATTGTTCGAAATTTGAACATACGTAGCTTGATCCTTTGTCAGGTTCAGTTTGAAGTTGATCCTCAGAAGATTCAGAGACTTCAGTAACGACATCAATATTTCCACTACTAGTTATTTTTAAACATGTTCTAATGCAACCTTCAACACCTTCTGTTACAACTTCAATATTGCCACAACTGGTAACAACTTTGGTGTAAAACTGATTTTCAGAATTAGTTTTATCTTTGCAAACAGGAGCTAAAGTGTCTGAAATCTGTTGGCAAGGTATAAAAGAACTTCCAGAATCCTCTGTTTTTGGGTGATCTACATTGTACGACGCATTTAAATCGGTGACAATTGGGCAACTACAAATGCTGTCAGGTGCACTTTCATTAACATATCTATCCTGCGTTTTTGGTTTATCGTCGCAATCATGACTTTTTATACTGCTATCAGTTTGAAGACCAGCGTCGTTGGCTACACCATAATCACTCTCGGACGGTGGAGTCATCGTTGTTGACTCCAGTTCACATTGTCCAGCCCATTCACAGCAACATATTTTAGATCCTGTACTTTCGCCAAGTCGTGTACTTCCGGACTCACTGCATACGCATTTTTGGTCTATTAATTCACACAATTCCTTAATTTCACTAACAGTTTGTAATAAAGTTTCAGGTACAGCGTTTTCCTCTTTGGCTTCTTTGATTTCATTGCTTAGATCTCGCGCAATTTCATATAAGTCGCCTCCGCCACTGTGACAGACACACATGTCATTTGAGCATATACAAGTCTCATCTGACCGGATGTCGTTCTCGGAAGTACCTTGTGCAGATTTATCAATCTCTGCAGGTTCCGTTTCAGGCCTATTACATTCTTCTGTTGGAATATCTAATGCTTCATCAAGAGGTGCTTGTTCTGCTGCATCAACTTGTGAAGGAGGCTGTGTCATTTCAGTAGCAGCACTTTGTATATTTTTAAGAATTGGACAAACTCTACCAAGTGATGCGCATGTAGTTGCATCACACATTATAACATCTGAAGGTTCAGTTTTCGGTCCAAGTTCAGGCACAAGTTCAGGAATTGCTTCAAGCTCCGGTTTGCACGTTTCTTTTGCTTCAAGAGCACCTTCAGTATTTGTTTTACTTCCTAGGCCTACTAATTGACTAAGCCTATCAAATATACTTCCTTTGGACGACTCTTTTTTACTTGATTGTATCTCAGATTCAGTATCTTGCTTGCAAGTGCCTTCTTTAACACATGTTTTGATACCTGCTTCACTTCCTCTATTATCATCACTAGCTACTTTTTCGGGAGGTAGCATTTCATCGTTTGGTATCGAACTTCTTTTAGATTTACTTTCGGAACTACTTCGTGCAAAACTAGCCCTTGAACCTTCTTGACTACCCTTAGGACTTGTTTGACTATCTTTAGAGCGGGAGCCCGGACTTCGTGAACTACTTCCCGGGTCTGGACCTTTAGGTTCACTGCCACCTGATGAATCTGAATGCTTGGATGTAAAACTAGATCGCGAAGAAGGCCCCTTCTTTTTCTTTTTTTCTTTCTCTAATTCATTTTTCATGAGCGCAAGTGCTGTAGCATCACTTAACTTTTGATTTATTAAATCAGTTTGTAGTTGATTCATCCGCTGTGTGAGAAAACCAATCTCGTCTTTAAGCTTGTTATTAATTTCGCTCATATCCAGTAAGTATTTTTCATTTGCTTCGAGCCGTTTTCTTAGCAAGTTTGTTTCTTGTAAGCTTTCTTTATGCTTATCTTCACAATCTTGGTCCTTATGTCGTAGATCCGCCTCAAGAGTAATATTCTTTCTTCTCTCGCGCTCAAGCTCTCTTTGCATAGGACCTTCTACAGTCTCTCGCATATGTTTAACTTCTAGCTTAAGATCGGAGACTTCGTCATGTAAACGTCTATTTTCTTGCAGCAACTGTTCATTCATGCTCCCTACATCAGCAGTTCTGGCTTTCACGCTGCTGCTGCCTGATGGTGCTATATTTGCAAAGTTATCAATTTTTTGCTTTGCCTGATTTAATGCTTTATTTTTAGATCGTAGTTTATTCACTTCATCAATTAATTTTTTCTCTTTTAGCGTTAGTTCTTTGATTTTGTCCATGTAGCAAATATCTGCAGCTTCGATAGAAAATACTGATAGGTTCCGCATGTCAGGCAATGTTAGTGGTATGGCGGTTTCTTCATGCGGAGGCGACGGCTCACAAATACATTTAGATTGGATAATTTTATTTACGTCCGCGGATGGTCGTTCTGTAGCTAGTTTTGCCATATTAAACGTCATAGCTGCTGGCACAGCTGCGTCCAAATGGTCAACGCGCTCTTGCAAACGGAGAATTTCGCTCTCGAGATTCGCATTGCGGCTTTCATATTTGTTTATTATGCTCTTCCAGAACTCTTCCTGAACAGCAGTTTTTTTACGAGACATTTTTTGTGATTGTGGTTTAAACTTTCGTGCAAAAAGCGCGTATAATTTAAGTTACTCTCATAATTTGGTATTTAATGTCTTGGGTTCTATTCGATCGAAACGATTTTTATATGAAAGTGTATTTTAGATTTTGTTGTTGAGACACATTCTAATGACAAGTATAAATAAAACTGTTTTCATAGATATCTATAAATTTGTATTAATTTATTTTCTAGTATAACGGGGTGGGGTTATTGTTTTAAATATTTCAATTGTTACCTGACAGTATTGCTAAATTAATTAACAGCTAAATTTTTGTTAAATTTTTTACAGTTTGCAATATTATCATGGATTCCTCATCAAAGGGAAATCAAATTAAATCGGCTTGTAAAACTAGTACCGAACTTCACAAACAAGATGTTTTCTGGGAGAATATGATAACTTCATATGAGAAAGCAATTGAATCATTAAAGAAAAAAGAATTTGAAGTACAAGATCGTGTATTTACCCTAAAGATTCTAATCCAAGCTGTTATAACATTTAATTTAACAAAATTATTGGACAAAGACCCTGAGGTAGTAGGGCGTCTAGTGAAGTTAAAATGTGTGTGTCCACAAGGTATTCAAGAAGAGCAACCAGTAAACTTAGACAACATAAAATTTTCTTTTGACATTCACCAGCAAGACATAAAATATATGAATCTTATTAAAGCACTGACCCAAAAAGAAGCAAACCTTATAAATGAAGTGAACCTACTACGAATTAAAGATTCTGTCTTATCGCACATAAAAGTGGACATGGACGCTTTAATGCAATCGTCGTTTCCTCGAACTTTTGTTACTTCTGAAACTACTACAGATTTACCAAAAAAATGCGAAGAATTGCTTAAAAAAAATTATATGTTAAATGAAAAATTATACGATATAGTAAAAGAAAATCGCAAAACTGAAGAGATATTGTGCGGGCCGCTCGCATCTGAGCTTCAACGTGCACAGAAAAGAAATAGCTTCTTAGAACTTCAAATTCGAGGTTTAAAGGAGCAGTTACTCGATGTTATGGACGAAAGTAAAGACTCAGCAGTAAAAGCCATTCTTAAGAGGAACTGGTATATTCGTTGTGATCTAAAAGGTTTAATAAAAAACCTTGAAAATGATATAGGAGTTTTGGACGAATTTATTAGACTTGTGAAAGATTTCAAATAAGAATTGAATTTAAATATATGCAACTCTTCGTACATTTTGCAAAGCAGAGACATAAAAAGAGAAAATTCAATATGGCTGCGTACTTCGTCAGCTGTAATGTGTCTGTTATTTAAAAGATCGAACAAGTGAATTGAATAAAACGTCATTAAAAAGTTGTAGAGCAAACACTTATTAATTTATCGATAGGCTTTGATTGTTATAATTATACATTGAGTTCACTATCATGATTCGAGAGCACGGTGCCACGATCAGCAAAATGCGTGTTGTAAAATCAGACGATTAGCTGTCATCAAGTGTCGGCGATAAAAAACGATTCTTCTAAATGTAACGCCTTCTAAGTGCGAATCAAAATTAGGCCAAAAATATGAAGAAATTATTCTCAAAGATCGAAACACGAATTGATAATGGAACATCCAGGGAGACAGGTAATTGTATTGGCAAAGCATTTACAGTGGGTCGTGTAACAGTGACTGTGGAGGATATTTTGGCAGAAGGTAAGTGTGAAATGAGTACAAATTATATCAATACAGCGCTGATTTATTTTGCCAGGTGGTTTTGCAATTGTTTACTTAGTCAAAGGTAGCAATGGAACGAAATATGCTCTCAAAAGAATGTATGTCAACAATGAGCAAGACCTTAATGTGGCTAAAAGAGAAATTCAAATTGCTGTATGTATTTTACATTCTAATTTGGCGTTGATTTACATTTATCCTATTCTCTTTTGGTAGAGTAATCTAAGTGGGCACAAGAATATAATTGGGTATGTGGATTCAAGCTTAACTGCAACAGGAGGTGGTGTCTATGAAGTGCTTCTGTTGATGCCTTATTGCCAAAACAGTGTATTGAGTCTTATGAGAGCAAAGGGAAAACCCACATTTACTGAGCAAGAAGTTTTGGCAATATTTTGTGACACCTGTGAAGCAGTATCCAGATTGCACCACTGCCAAACGCCTATCATTCACAGAGATCTCAAGGTAATGTTAAATTATTGCTTGATTTATTTGAAGTACACAACAGTCATTAAGCTAATTGGCTCGTGGGTGATGTATCTGGCATTAATTGATGACCACAGTTTGCTAAATTGTTCTGCAAAGTAGTATATTCTTGAAATTCTGTGTGTAACATCTTGTCGAGTCTTTCAAGAACTCTGTTTAGTTGTTCTATAACTTTTGTAATGTTTGACTGGTCTTCTAGATTTTGCATTTCTAAGAGTGTTGCCTGAGATTCATTATCTTGATGTGAAGGAATGATTTTCATTTTCTTCTTTCGTGGCACATATTTTTGCATGTTTCGTGGATCTCGAATGATGGTTTTTGACACTGTGTTACCGCTTATAGTTTTTGTAGTTTTCTTGATAATGTCAACACGGAACCCAGTTATGTTTTTCATGGGGTCTGAAATCAGTTTAGATTTGGTTGTCGAAGATGTTTTTGTTTTGCGTCCATTCTTTGAAGTTTTTTTTGTTTTTCGATTTTCATGTTTCATTTTGATGGTATTAGTCGAAAGAATAATAGTTTGCAAAAATTGATTTGACGATGATAATTGATAAGTGTCAACATTTGCACAACATATGTGATCTTTTAATGTTTATTTCAAACCTATAGTTATACGTATTATTTAGGTGGAAAACATCCTGGTAGGAGAAAATGGCAATTACGTGTTGTGTGATTTTGGCTCTGCAACCGCTCGATGTTTGAATCCTAGTAGTCATGGTGCTAATACTGTAGAGGAGGAAATCAAACGCTATACTACATTGAGTTACAGAGCTCCCGAAATGGTTGATATGTATTGTGGCAAAGCAATTACAACAAAAGCAGATATTTGGGTATAGTTTAATAATAATAAATTTAATGTAATAATCATTGCTGTTTGCAGGCTTTGGGATGCTTACTTTACAAACTTTGTTTTTTTACTTTGCCGTTCGGCGAAAGTACTTTGGCTATTCAAAATGGAAACTTTTTTATTCCTGATGGTTCAAAATACTCAAAGCAAATGCATCAATTAATACGTATGTATAAAACAAATGGACATATATCTATTTTTCATAAAAATTATTTTAGGATATATGTTGGAAGTAGACCCTTTGAAACGTCCAGATATATATCAAGTTTCTTGCGTAGCATTCCTACTAAACGGAAAGGACAATCCAGTAACAAATTTAATGGTAAATAGTGTTACTTTTGGCGTCAATGTTTAACTATAGCGTTGATTTATTTCAGAAAACACCAATTCCTAATATAGAAGAAATTTCCATACCTTTATTTGAATCAGAAACGAAAAAGACGCAACTAAAAGTTACTACAAAACAACATTCCACTCCGGTGGTGGAAGGCGGTACCAGTGTAATGCCTAGACAACGTCCGAAAGGAAGTTCGGCTCATCCATTAAATCTAACGTCAATTCCTCTTCCTCTTAGCCCCAGTCCAACGGCCGGCAAGAAGTCACAGAGTCCAGTGTCTGTTCCCGACTCTCAAAAATCAAGCAGCACTATACCTCTATCAACTTCATCTACCCCGTCGGCGACCAAAATACCTGAGACTAGTTTCCCTCAAAGTAACCAAAGTTTCTCTCCTGCATTCCAAAATAACCAGAATTTATTTCCTAGTCAAGAAGTTGCTCCAGATAAGGAATTTGATGACCTATTTGCATCGTCTGCCTACCCAGATCCATTCAAGGATAACTCAGAAGAAAAGTCACCTATCAGTCCTGATCATACTATAAATGAAAAGAAGCGTCCAGCTGGTGGAATGAAAACAACTTCAGAATCTTCTAGTCAGCACATTTTCAGCTCCAATACGCCGCCGACATCTCCTGTCTTAAATGTTCCAAGGGGTCATCGACGCAATATGAGTGACACAACTGCTTTTAACAAGTAAGTAGCAACTATGTTTAATTAAAAAGGTATCTACATTATTAAGTTGCAGAGTTTATGCCAGTGAAACATCACAATTTCTTGCACCGTTTGAATCGTCAATTAAGCCGCGTGCTAATGATGATTCGCCTACTGATGAATTAAGTCATGCACCAGTTGCACAACCAGGTATATCTGCTTCAACTACAGATATTTCACGAGCAATTGAACCGGATAATCGCTCCCTCTCTGCGGATGTAGCAGATTGGAATCCTTTCGAAGATCCCCCTTTTAACCAACTGAGCGAAGATCATATATTCGGGGCGGAGTTCGATAAACTTAGGCGAGGAAGTCAAAGTAGTAAGGATAAGTTCATAATTTTTATAATTTTCATGAAAGTGATTTACTTTTTTAATAATAGGTATTCAGGGTGTAAAGTCCAGGGAAAGTCTGGTGATGTCAATATCCGAGGACCCGTTTGGAAGCGCGCCGTTTAGTCTTCCCACAAAAGTCAAAAACAAAGGTGGATTGCCGAACACAGGTAATGACTCTTAATTATCCTAATTTCACTAACACAATGCGATATTCGATATATAGTACCTACAAGAATGCTTGACAATATTTAAATTAATATTGGGCTTATTTTCAATTATAAAAGAGATTCTATTTTGCTAGAAAATTAATGATTTGCATTAACAGTATAATGCATATACATATATAGAAAGTTTTCATTTGAAATTTATAGGTTCATGATTATTATCAGTTAATTGCAAGTTCTGATATAATACATTCCAACTTACGATGTTACAGCAAATTTATTCAAATCACCTAAATACTCCGAGAGTAATTAGTATGAATATATCATAAATAATGATACCTAGTCAAAATTATAAACTAATATAGAACAATTAATTGGTCATCAATAAAATAATTTAAAAGAACTTATTATGTATATATAGAACAGATATAGATTATACCTATAAGTACCAATTTGTGAAACAGAAACCAATTCAGTAGCAAGAAAATTAATTAACGAAAATTGCACAAAATTTACCAGTTGTCAAGTACATAATACTAAGTTATGTAGTCGACTTGTTAATGTTTATGAAGACCAATGAAATCGAGTGATGTAAAACAGCATCAAAATGCTTGTGATATGATGTGAAGTAAAAACATTAAAAAAATTCTAGTGAGGAGTACAAGATATTCAAGCTTGCCACTCTATTCTTTATTAACATTTTTAACATCTTTTTGCTTTGCCATTTTATGTTGCTTCAATATATGTACCCTTCAGAAACTATTCTTTTCTTAACTACTAGACTTACGGAACAGCGTTTTTAGATAAATTATAACTCTGCATGCACAACTTGGCTTTGTATAAATTACAATTATTACTCTTATTTATGAATATGAATAATATATGTTATTTTGCATGATTCTATTTTATTTCTTGTGTTGTGTTCTTTGGTCTAACTTGAATTTCTCGGGAACTTCAATGCTAACTGTCTCAGCTTGAGTACAAGAAAAACTAATAAACTGTGTAGTAGGGTTTTGTGATTATAAAAAATCTATATATACACTAAATATATACCAACTATATTGTACATTTCAGTACTCAAAGGAAGTTTAATTTATATTATAAACTATAATGTGATTGTAAATTGTCAGCAATAAAGTTGCTACATGTTACCAATACTTTAATGTGTATATAAGCAAATATCCTCTTTCAACTACTTATGTAATTTGGTCAAAGTATTAACGTTTCAATTTTCATTAATTTGTACGAGAATCTAAAAATGGCTGTTCCGACTTGGTGGTGGGATTTAATTTTTACGACACATCATATCATTGCGCTTCATAGATGTCTTGCATTACATGTTTTTTATATGTATATTTAATGATTACTCACCTTGTGAACCATTTAGCTGCAGCCTTTTTAGAAGCAAATATTTATTAGTTTTGAATATTTACTGATAAATGTACTTTATTGATTTTATCTTAAATCTAGCAAACGGCCCAGTAGCATCAGATGTAGGGTCTACAAATTGTTCTATCAGCGGACTCATTTTAAAAGAAAAATATTCAACAGTGGATTTTGCCGAAGTTGTACCTATTCCATTTACCAAAGCGCCTATAGAGGACAGATCGAAATACGAGAAACTTATTCAAAATACTTACGATACTATTAGTTCTGACAGCACTTCAGAAGATGAACCAACTCCTGCTCATAAAAAGAAAGTCATAATCAAAAACAGAGCCTTTGTTGAAACTGATGATTCAATTGGGTCCGCAAGTGATTTGCGTGATTTGGATGACGAAGAAGAAGCTATTAATGATAACGAAAATATTAGCGATGCGCAAACGTGTAGTTCATCGTTGTATCACGCAGAATGTGATAGCATTAATTTGCCTGAAGAAATTCTTGAAACTTTACGACCTATTAGGCCAAATAATTCTGAAGCTATTGGTTTTACGGAAACAGAAGACATGCTTTTCGTGGGCCATCAATACGGCGAAAAGCCACTATTACTAGATGATGAGTTGGATTCGGACTGTGAGCTGAAATATGAAAATCAAAAATGGACATCTACAAAGAAAAATACCAAGTCTTTATGGATTGAACCATCCAGCAGCTATGAAGAGGCAGATGTCTTTGCATTAGCACCATTTAGTAAATCGAAGCTTAAAAGAAAAAACATACAAAGAGCAAGCAGCGAAGTTACTCAGAAAATTGAAACTCGACTGGTACCTACCAGTGAATCATTCGATCACGGGCAGGCGAACATTAATAGGCCACGCAAGTTTAATCCGTTCTTGGAAGATAACTTTCAAAAAGGTCTAATTGAGCATTTGCCACACAACAGTTCTAAGCCAAACGTTCAATTGTCTCAAAATTTGAATTCTAAATTAATTATAGAAACAGCTGCAGTAAAGAATATTCCGGAGAAGATAACACTGGATCCTAGAGAATTTAATACCTATTTTACCGATTTAGAAGCTAATATTAATCATGTCGGTTCAAGTAACAATATGTCTTCACCGAATAATACAAAAGCGTTTGCAAGTTCGTTTACTGATGAGTCCGTACCATTTGAGATTAAAGTGTCTAAGATTCCATTAGTCATTTCTCAAACACATTCCTTAGATAGACAGCTAAAACCTTCCGAGGCATTTTCTACTTTCGAATTTGAAGAGTCGCTAAAAACTCCTAAAAAAGATAAAAAGAAAACAAAATATACATTGATTAACGACAAGCTGGAAAAAACATCCGAAGAGAAGAAAAAGAAAATTTATAAGAAAACTGAAAAGAAAAGTGATAAAGTTCATGTTGGTTTTAACAACATGAGTTTTGAAGATTTTCCATCAGACGATGGTAATATAGATTCTAAGTTTGTTGCAGCTCCTTTCGAAGTTCTAAGAACTCCAGAAAATACTGAAAAGAAATTCGGCAGCTTAAACAGAATGAGTAACCCGTTTTCTTGAGTTAAATTATATGTTATGTAAATCGACAGTATTTTATGCATTTTATTCAATAATTTTACAGTATTCAATTAATTATGAGCTATAATTCCAGATGTTTGAATGTGATAGTATAAAATGCGATCAATGTCAAATTTTTAGAAACCTATTGTGACAAAAGCATAATGCTATTTGGAAACGTGCCTTCAAATTAAAATGTTTCAATTAATCTTTTTAAAGTATTAAAATTGTTATTTTCTCAAAAAATACGGTGATACCGATGATTACACCAAAGTAAATAAACGTTTATTCAAATTAAACTATAATTAATCAATTATTTATTACGACGACGAGCGCAAAACACCATTTAACAACCAGTCAAATGTTTTTAAATATGAATTTTATACCCAATAAGTTATATCCAGTTATTAGCGTCTGGTGGTTGTTGGCAAATGCTGCTCGAATATATTTATTGCTATTATATATTAATAGATGTTAATTAATATGTATTTATAGATTTACTGTTATATCGTCGTACTCTCAATTTTTAAACTGCTATTGCATCGACTTGAAATATGTATCAATTATTCAACTTAAAAATGCATATTTGTTTTTATGCTATTAAATTGTTATTCAATAATAAGTTACATTTCAAACATTAGTTAATAATTTACATCTTTTTATTATTTTTGCTGTTTTAGTTTATTTATACACGAAGAAATAAATTCATTGATAAAGAACATTTTGTTAATAAAACAGTAATGCAACTGCTATAAAACAGTTAATACCGTAATTGCATGTTAACAAAGAAATGTAATGCATTTTGAGTTAAAACTGGACTGTATAGTATAAACTGTTTATTGTTATTCAATCTTAAGATTATGATAAAAGACAATTATGATAATCCAACCGCAATCGTCAATATTTCATCTATTTTCGTTTATTTTAGATCATTATTTTGCCAATGTATCGTGTTTATTGCAATTTTCGGACAGTGATTACATCTATAAACACAATAAGTCCTCTTACTTGTTAACAAGCAGTTTTAAAGTTGGTAACTGGAGTAATTGCCAAAGCATAATGATTCTATTTGTTGCTAATCCTCGAAAAATATTTGAACGACTTGAAGACGAAATATTATTAAATACACTAAATAACTTGAGTATGCAGGAACGACGGTACCTTATATTCTTTGATAAGGATCAAGATAAATTATTTGAATCTTTTTTTGATAGTAATTCCTTAAACTTTGTAGCTGATGTTTTAATAATCAAAGACAATCATCACAGCATGATTGATTTGTACACACATGCATTTGTTGGATTAGAAAACCACACCGCTAAAAAGTTACTTATAAAAAATCTTATAGCGAATGACAGAATTGATTTATATAATTTCAACGTATTTCCTTACAAGTTTCAAAATTTAAAGGGAAGAAATTTTACGGTGGGAACTAGTAAAGTTGCCCCTTTGAGCGATCCAGGTAAGTTTAAACTGCAATAAATCAGTAAGTCTGAAATATAATTTTAGATCGCATGGAAGGAGTTGAAATAAAGTTTTTGCTAGAATATACTAAAAAGTATAATGCGACTTTAGTCATTGAAAAGGGTGAATCTATTAATGGAGAACTTGGCGAATCATCTTATAATCGGACAGGAGAAGGGTTTGGACTTCTTTTTGCTGAAGACAAAATTGATATATTGTCATGTGCGTAAATACTACTATGTTTAAACTATAAATTCTATATTAACAATTTTCAAACTACTTAAAGATGGTACTTATATTATAATTCAACAAACACGATATTTAGGATATGTTTATCCTTTATTACAAACAAGAGTATACTGTTTGGTACCCAAGCCTAGGTATTTTTCTTGATTGCAACTTTAAATTTAACATTAAAGTGTTACTTAACTTTTAGAGCTTTTAACGGGTGGAAAGCATTAACTGGTGTATTTCGTTTTGAATTGTGGATTCTTTTCTTACTAACATTTATACTCTATTCAATGATATTATATTTAATGAAGTAAATTTACTACGTTTAATTATTTAATACTTATGTTTTTTATTTGTAGGCGGTTTCCTTCTGCTATAACTAAACGTTTGCACATTTTTACAATATTAAAGGTATTTTTAGGTCAATCAAATAATAAGGCCTACTTAAAAATTGAAGAACGTTTACTTTTCATAAATTTGTTACTATGCATGATAATTATTCACACTATCTTTACCACACAGTTGACGAGCAATTTAGTTATTCCATTGTAAGTATGTATTAATTAGTTACTAAAAGTGAAAATAAAGTGTTTCATAGTTTTAGCGACGAAATTAATACTCTAAAAGAGTTAGCATATAGCAAACTTAACTGGTTTTCAATTTATTATTTAAATTGGATGATAAGCGAAGACCCAGATGTTAGTACATTTTAGTTATATTTTAAACATAAATATATATGAATTTTTAGGAAATTACGTTTCGTATTCTGAAAAAGTTTCGTTTATTAGATTCTCCAGAAGATGCTAAAAAACTACTTCTATCGGGAAAGAAATTTGCATATGCAATCGATCATAACATGGGTAATATTTTAAAATAATAAATAATACCAAACTTATTTATACTATTTTAAGATTATTACAATATTGAAACATTTTTTACTTTGGATGATTTAAAACGATTTACAGTTATGAAAGAGTATTTATTTAATCAAGTGCAAGGAATGTATATACGTATGAATTCTATATATCAACCAAGCTTGAACAACCTATGGTTTCAAGTAGTTGAATTTGGTCTGATTCATTTTTGGAAAACTGAAGTATGTTGAAAATTATTATCCTTAGATATTATTATAATTATATATTTATTATAGGCACTTGCTGGATCAGATGATTATAAAAAGCAAATGGAACTTTTATCAAATATTCAATTAACTGTTAGTAACTTAAACTTGCAAAATCTTCAAAGTTTCTTTGCAATTTGGTTTGTCGGATTACTAATTTCTAGTTTTATATTTGCATCTGAAGTTATAAGAGGATACAAATAATTTGATTATAAGTTAGCTATGATTATTCTGACAGTATACTTACTTCATCAATCAAAGATTAATGTAGTTTGCCAAATTTTTAATTCAACAGTCACTTTTTAAAATTTATATTTTCGTACTATTTTATTTTTTTATTTAAATATTTTTGATATGGATTTGATAACATTTTGCGATGAACAATCAGTCTGCAATGGTAATATTAACCAAGCATGTTTAACTATTGCGAATTTGGGAACTACCGATGTATTTATTAAATGGAAAAATGAAGAATGTTTTCAATGTCCACTAAAGAATGCGCTCATCGTAAAGCCTATGAATAATCAATCTTTATTCATTGATACAATTTATACGTACACACTCAGTTGGAGCTACGATTATAATGATTTAGTGGAATGTTTGTAAGTTTCTAAACACACCTAGAGTATGAAACACTATACAAAGAGACACAATTCAACAGAGTATCCGGTTCTTTTAAAGAAGGCGCTACTTATTTATGGAAAGTTGATCCTATGGAGTGCACAAATGTGGAAATGTTACGTCCAGGAACCAATATTTATTTACGTATGTTTAAAACTTTGTTTTAATCATAAAACATTCCTTACATTTTTAGCCTTAATAATACTTCTAAGCATTTTATTTGTCATGTTCTTGGCTTATCTTCTTGTGAATTTATTCGTCAAGAAAAGCAAATTGCCACGTCAGTTTGGCCACGGGGAAGAGGATAATGAATCAACTCATTTAGGACAGAAAGCAACAATTACGTTTTCTGGATTGTGTCTTATACTATTAATGTTTTTTAACTACAACTCATCTCATTACTGGTTTTCTAAGCACACCGTGTGGAACGGTTTGAGTTTTCCAGATCTAATACTTCCTTGGTTTTTATGGATAATTGGTTTTTCTATTACATCAGACACAATCAATATGTTAAGACATGGAAAAAGCCGATTCCGAATTATTAATCAGATTTGCATCACAGCCATTAAATTTATCACTCTCGGATTAATGTTATCTTCTATAAACCATCAAGGCTCGTTTGCTACTGTACCATTTACGGGTCCTTTACAACAAATTGGAATCATGTATTTTATTATTGCATTTATTGAAGTAATTTTTTGCAAAAAAATTTACCAGGATGTAATAATTATATAATATTGCAATGTTTACATATAAACCATATTAATTTGTAGCTACCAAAGGCCTGTATATTTCCGGAATTAGCATCCGCGCCATTCCAATGGCTTATATACTCATTAATAATTAGCATATATCTTACAATTTATATAGCATATAATGCACCTGGTTGTTCCCTCATGTATTTTGGGCCTGGTAAATATTGGAAAGAAGAAATATATAACTGCACAGGTGGGATATCAGGATATATTGATGATATTATATTTCGGGATCATATAACAATCAATCAAGAAATGAATATTGTTTATGGAGGAAAACCCTTTAATTCCCACGGTTTCAACTAACAAATATTGCAATTAGCATATAAATTGGTAGATTATATGTTTTAGGTTTGTTACCATCTATTTCAGGATCTCTAGCAATGTTTATTGGATACATTACTGGGAAAACTTACTATTTTCATATGAACAAAATAATCACATCCTTAAAATTAACTGTAGGATCCTGTTTATCGGTAAGGAGCGGCTTTGAATTTAAGGTTGTTATTAAAACATAAATTATTATTCTTAGCTATTCCTGGCTGGAGTTCTTTGTGGATTTTCTAAACACTATGGCCTTTTTCCAATGAATTACAATCTTTTATCTCTCTCCTTGATGCTTTTTGCTAGTGGTCTTGCAATCATAATTCATTTAGGATTAACATGCTGCATTGAATGGTTTGATCTATGGGATGGGAAACCAATGTATTATGTTGGTAAAAATGTCCTAGTCATTTATAGTCTCCACATGGCACTAAACCCATGTTTTCCATTGTACTGGCTGACAAAATATGATATTATCCTGCACTGTCAATTTGTTGCAATAAGCACATGGGCGATAATAGTATTAATAATGGCGTCAGTATATTTATACCAGAAGCAATTTTTTTTTTAAAGAGACACTTAACAATGCAACTTCAAGTACAATAACAGTATATTTCTTTAAATGGTACAAACTTAATAAATGTTGTATAAAATGTTATCACAAATTACTACAATGTGTATAATTGTACTTGTTGCCTCGATTGCGCCAGCATTCACTACATTTATGGTAAACAAAATACCAAAAATTTATAATAAGTATCAACAAATAGTAAACAAGTTGATGAAAACGGGACGGAGACCACAGGACAGTGTAACTTAGTTCATTGTTGTCAATAGCTGCATAACCATATCCCACCTTTATTGTTCCCATACGATACGAGCATGTTGGCACAATAACTTCATAAGTGTCATCCATTCTTAAGTAAATTTTACTAATACTGATATCTGCAGCAGTCACAGGAAAAACATGACGCACTTGTACTATACGGTCATTACTGACTATCATTGAACTGTGCTCATGGCCAGAAAAAAGTAGGTGTGGCCGTAGCTTACTCATGACCTGAAAAATCCATTAATTAGTTTGATGTCTCCCATGTGATATAACACTGCATTATACCCTGTCACTAAAAAGAGATGGTTTAAATAATAGTGGTACATGACTAATAACAACGCGTAGAGGTGTTTCATCTGTATCTACGTCGTCCACAATATCATCAGCCTTTGGGATTGTCTTTTTAATTCCATTTACTAGAAAGAAAGTTATATTTTGTACTTGTTGAATAGGTTTGCTCCCAAATGCTTTTTCAAATAGCTTTATTTTGTTCTCTTTGATGGGCTCCGGTCCTTCACCACCTATATCATTATCACCTGGCACAAACAAATACTAAAAAATAATATTTAATCAATTATTTTGTATAATACAAGTAAAACATACACACCTGTATACTATTATCTTTTAAGTTAAAAATATTTATGAATCTCTTTACATACGATTCATACTCCGCTTCAAAAGCTATTGAACCTTCATCAAACAAATCACCAACGAATAATACTATGTGAGGTTTAACATGATTCTTCGCAACCCTGTAAGTTTTGGCCAAATATCTGTAAATAATCCCATGCAGCTAGATCCACTATAACAAATCTAACATGAATTTCCAATACCGATCACTGTCCCAAATTGAAATAGGTGTAATTCCATGAATAAGTTCATTCCGTAATCCAATTATTTGTGGATCAGCTACTAGTAGAATACGAGTACAATCATTTTCACAGTCAATATCTAACCAATTGGGCCAATGATAGACGTAATACTCCCAATAGAATACAGCAGTTAGAAAAGTGATAAGGAACATCCATTTGGGTTTTTGAAGAGAACACCTTTTTCTGCACAGGTACTTTCTAAAAATATTAATGCTATTAGATTTTTTATTTACTTACTAACGGATAAAAATTTGTGTGTTTGAAAATAATAAGTGCCCAATATGAAATAGCTAATTACCTTATAGACAACCGCATGCTAATTGATAAAATTAAAGACATGCACTACTTTCTACTTAACTGAACCTTATTTCATGTTGGAATTTCAAATTGGCTTTTTGCATCACTAACTAGATTCATGGTTATAGAATCAATCTAATCTTGTTTTCTTTCCGTCACATTCAATGTGATTCTACACAACGCTAATCACTCGACAAGTCAGTTTACTTCAGCACCACTAATGAGTTCAGATACTTATTACACTACTTTTTACACTATTTGTACTAACTAAAATAAATGTGTACTTTATATAATTTAACAGATTTTAAGAGTTAACATCTTAAAAATATTATTATATTGAATAATATTTGATACAATTTTTTTTAATGCATATTAGCTTTTAGAACAAAAGATGGCAGTGCGTAATTTCTATTACTAAAAACAGTATTTATCAATTTTCAAGCATAAATGAATTTGATTTTATCTATATTATCATCAAATTTAGTTTGTTATCAGTTTGTTTATCATCAAATTTAGTTGACTCATATTCAAAATCAAACGTTTAAAAGACAAGGACAGTCATATTAGTTACAAGCGATGCAAGCATCTGGAGACACAAAAGAAACTCATTGCTTCATTGGATTTTGTTTGCTTGCTTGCAGCAAGCACGTTTTTCGATAAATATATCGTCTATTGTTCGTTAGTTCACCACGTTGTGTTGTAGTATATTTGTAATTGGTGCGCGCTTTGTTTTATTACTTTCTCTGGAAGACCGTGCCGTTAAAAATCTAAACATAGAATGGACGCGGTCGGGGGTGTTTGTGTCGGCAACGGCAATGCTATTAGGGATGAAGATCAACATGATGCTCTCGGCAATAACAAGTGGGTGAATACGTAATAATCAAGTTCTATTTCTAATAAGTACATTTGCAGGGGCTTTCAGGACACTACTTCTGCTAAGATGGTCACTGCTAGAAATGCCAGCCATTATGCCATGAACCATAAGTATCGTGGCAGGGCCATTATTTTTAATCATGAGCACTTTAAAGTGGCTGGTTTGAAGTCTAGGTCAGGGACCAAAAATGACTGCAATAACATTACTCATACTCTCAAATCATTAGACTTTGAGGTGACTGTCTGCCAAGATTTGGATTATCAAGAAATTAATGCCACTGTAATGGAAGGTAAAGTCTTAACATTTATTTTATTTCAAACAATAATTTATTATTTGAAATGAAATGATTTATTTGAAATAATTGTGTAATTCCTTTTCTAGCCGTAAATGAAGATTATACTGATTGTGACTGTTTTATAATGATTGTGTTATCGCATGGTGAAATGGGAATTTTATATTCGCGTAATGCACCCTATAAACCAGAATTGCTATGGAACGCATTTGCCGCCGACCGCTGCCCCACGCTGGCTGGCAAACCAAAGCTATTCTTTATACAAGCATGTCAAGGCGACAAGCTAGACGGCGGTGTAACAATGCGTACTGAAACAGATGGTCATCCTGCTGATTCATATCGTATTCCTGCTCAAGCAGATTTTCTCATTGCTTATAGCACTGTTCCAGGTAAATGTTTCATGCACACTGTTAACTTTCACATAATCGAATTTTAATCATCCTTTTAGGATACTATTCGTGGCGTAACACCACTAAAGGCTCATGGTTCATGCAAGCACTTTGTGAAGAACTGCAGCAGAATGCTTATAAATATGATATACTAACTTTGCTAACATTTGTTAATCAGCGCGTTGCACTTGATTTCGAAAGCAATACGCCGGACACTCCTCATATGCATAAGCAAAAGCAAATTCCTTGTATCACCAGTATGCTCACAAGATTATTGCTTTTCAACAAAAAAGGGTAATCGCTTTCTTCTTACAATTTGTTTTCAAGCGCCTAATGAACAATTTTTTCTATTTCTTAATTTTATGTTTTCATTATTTTTTGTATTTTGTAAAACATTTGTTAGATTCAGTGAGATTTCTTTAAGCCTCAGTGTGAACTTTGATAAATTGGCTTACGATTTTATGTTTTAGATTAGAAAAATCGGCTATAACTGATGAGACTATTGCAGACAACGGTAGGACTAAAGAGAAAACCAAAACTATTTTCAGCAATTTATTCGGTTCGTCGAAAGCTCAAACATATAACGTCAATAATTAATCACATTGACGTACAAAATTTTAGGTAATTATTTCGTAGCTTTAGTGATATATTTTCTATCAAGTATTTTGAAATTTCTGCCATACTATAGAAAAAAGTAAATCATTCGTATTGATGATTTTAAAGTGGGCTTTTTGCATTTAACTAAATTTATTTTAAATGCATAACGTTTATAATGCTTATGAAACTTTTGATACATTTTATTGAATATTGCTAATGTGATATGCATATTCTAAAGCGTAATAATTATGATAAATAGTTAGAAATATATTTTATATTGATAAATGTATGTAACATCAATTGCTTTTGATACGAATGAAATTGCCAATTGATGCCTTTTAGTAAATTATCTTCAATATGATAAGGTATAAATATATATTTAAATAAAATTATTGTATACATGCGACATGTTTGTTAATAGTATGTATTATCTAACCCTAATCGTCAGGTATTTTAATTCTTGTTTCTCTTAAATATTTTGAATCAAGACAATAATGTTGAAGTAATTTCAAAACAGGTCAAGGAGGGCGCCCACGTCGATTTACTTAGTTCATAATTGTCACACAAGTTAGCGTTCTTTTTCCAGTACTCGGTTTACGGAGCAAAATGGTATGTAAATAAATCCGTAAAAATATCGGCCATCCAACAATTTATTTACTAATTATTGTGCATAAAATATAGTATAGTGCCGTGGAAGTTTAATTTTAGTTATATTATTAAAATTAGTGATTGTTTTCTTTGATAGAAATCATGGTAAATAATCGTTCTGAACCATAACCTCGTTATGTGTACAAAATTACATACAAGTTACCAAAGCAACGTGCTTAATAGTTAATAATTTATTGGATGGCTTAATGTAAGTAATTATGGTTTGTTCATATTCTGTTTTTGTTTTAGTCGGAAGGCACAGCTACCATTCGTACACGCAAGTTCATGACCAACCGGCTGTTATGTCGGAAACAAATGGTCGTGGACGTGTTGCACCCGGGGCAGTCATCAGTGAAAAAAACTGATATTAGAGAAAAATTAGCCAAAATGTACAAAGTTACACCTGATGTGATTTTTGCATTTGGTTTCCGCACAAACTTTGGCGGCGGAAAATCTACAGGCTTTGCGTTAATCTATGACACATTAGATTTTGCCAAGAAATTTGAACCTAAATACAGACTGGCGCGTCATGGTCTGTATGAAAAGAAACAACAGACCCGCAAACAACGTAAGGAACGCAAGAACAGAATGAAGAAAGTCAGAGGCACCAAGAAAAACAAAGTTGGAGCAGCGGCTAAAAAGGTAAGAGTTTAGCGTATTAATTTACACTCATTCGTTAAGATTCATTGGGATGCGTTTATTATAATATTTATTTCAATTGTAATTCTAGGCGAAATAAGTGGGTGGTGGTCAGTTGGCTGTTATAGGTACTTTTGTTTACATTTTGGTAGTTTGCTATTGTTTGCATTTGATGCTTATTTGTGACATCATAGATAACTCCTCTGATGACTTACATGCTTTAGTTTGTTTTTTGTTTTGTGCATTAATACTTCATCATGTAGTTAAAACGGTTACTTACTATTTGTGTTTCATTTCAGTAAACACAATGAACGACTGTATTACCAACCAATAGATGCAATGTGGATACAGATGTTTCCACCCCTACACCATCTGAGCATCTTCAATAAATTAATATTTTGTTACTATTAAGTCGTAATAAAACAAAAAGAAAACAAGTAAGTTTATTTTATTTGAACAATTCTGATTTGCTTTGCAAATAAGCAGTATAATTTATACTTTAAAACAACAGGTATACTTACTTTGGATTTTGCATTGAAATCTCATTATGGGTAGAGAAACAGTGGACACTGAAATACCAAATATGGCAAAATACAATGTCATTCATTACTTATATACAACCATACCTTCTTGTCCTTGTTTGCCACCAAACTCAAACATCTGTAGACCTGTGCATTAATTTCACACAAAACCTCGTTCATTGCTTCTCGAGCTGTAAAATTCTTAGTTACAAAATTTTTTTACGTGCAAATCAAATGTACTTACCTTGTTTGATCGATATTTTGGTTGAATCTGAGTTTATACGAGATACTGTATCTTCTTGTGATTCCATCATTTCTGTAAACAGGAATTGTTTATACACAGAAGTGAATTTCATTTGCATTAATTACGCTCTATGTTCTCGGGCATTGCAAAACATTCCCGGAGATTTTCTACATTGCTTGCTAAGTCGTTCGCATATCTTTGTTTAAGTTGATCCAAGTCTGGTAATCCATGCTCATTATCAATGTGCATTCTTTTCATTACACATTGGTAGTATCCGCACTATTCAATACAACAATTACGAATATGGAGGAAGTAGGCATTGTATTTTGTACGCACCTTTTTAGGCTTGCGGTCGGCTGGTTCATCATCGCTGCCAATCCCTAACTTTTTCTTTGCACTTTCAAAAAAGGAAGTTGCTTTTTGTTGCACCTTTTCAATGAACCCAGAATATTCCTCAAAGCACGCATCTTCGTGCTGTATAATTTCACTGGTTCGGCATTCGTCCGCGCGCGAATTTGCGATTAATAATAATTGAATCAGTAGCAGGAGCTGCAGATGCATGATTAGATGTTATATGTTACAATAACGATGAATAAATAAGATTGGGCAAGGTTAACTTCATTTATATATGCAATCCGGTGAAACACGCAGATGTCCTTCGTCTTAATAACTATTATATTCTATTATGGCTTAATTCATGAGCTAGCAGATTGTGTTATTGGAATTTGTAAATTATTAATACTTTTATCTAGATTGGTAGAAATTACACATATTTTATTATAATGAAATAATTTGAGACTATATAGGAACAAATTATTTATATTTTACAAATGTTTGCTTAACGCTTCAAGGTCGCGAATATAAAAGAAATGTCCAAAAGTATTAAGCATATGAAGACACATTTCAAAATAACTTTGACTTTTAAAGAGCCTACAAATAAGATTGGATGCGGGGAATATGACTAAATAATATATCTCATATATGTACATATATATTAACATTTATTTATTTATTTTGTGATTTATTATCCAATTAATCCAACAATTGCGCTTTTAATACTAGTCCGTATTAATCCACTTAAGAAACCTCTGCACTAATTCAAGCACAAATTTTGCGGCTCGGTCTAAAAATCCTTCAGCTTTTTGGACGTCATCTTCTCCCTCGGGTTCAACGTTCTCCATTTCATTTTCTACTTGTCGTTTGCGCAACTTGTGCCCGGTCATTTCTTTTTCATATTGTTCGTAGATTTGAGCGGCTTCCTTGTCTTCGTGAATAAACTGATCAAACTTGTGCATCAATTCGGAACGCGACATGTCCAGAATACTTCTCTGATTTCCATGTGGTATCTTTTAATGATTATAAAGTTAATTACTTTCAATCAAGCTTTAAGTAAAAAGGGCTTACCGCATCTGATTGATGGAAAACCAAAACTACCAAACTTAAAACGCAAATTGTTTTAAACATGTTGTGTTTTAATTGCGAGCTGTATCAAATACTAGCAAGTTTTCACAACTGTTTGATTTTCTTTTCCCACAAATTAATTTATACTGATGATGGACATGCTGTAACCCTGACAATGATTGTTTGTTATCCGAATCGTATTTAATCATTATGTAACTTGGAAAATGTTGCAAATTATATGAATCAGTATTGTTAAACTGCTAATACAACTTCCGTTTACCTGCGCTGGACATCAGAACTCATCCATCTAATTTCATAGCAATACACGCATCTATTGTTGTTTGCTTATTTAGTCACCTTCCTTTACAACAAAATGTATCTATTAGGAACATATTTAATTAACTTAAATTAATCGCCAATTTTCTACTTCTCAGTAAACATGAGATTTGATTTTAATTCTGCGAAGATGATTCTAGCAATCAACATTTTTATGTTTACTAAAAAATTAAATATAAATAATATACCACAAAATAGTTTACGGAGTTTATACGAAAATTATATTCAATACAAGTGCATAGATACATACTAATATTTTTATATTTGAATAATAAGGGCATGCAACCATTTTAGCACAAATGTGCTTCCCAAGTAGCCTACGCCTGGGCATCTTATACGCAAGCTGTGCTGTGAATGCGCAACAATACAAGTATGTATACCAAACATTAAAGTGTTAGAGATTCTATAAACAGTAGTAAACGCCGAGTAAAAGCTGTTAGCAGTTAGGAGTGTCTCATACCATCACGTTATAAGCAATTGGATTGGTGGTTTCCATTGACTTCTGACTCACACAATTTGGTTCATTAACGCATCTCACAATCAGTGTTTTCATTCATGGATTCATAACTAAAGAGACTGAAAAGTGTACTGTGCGGTCCAATACAGAAGGAAATATGTCTTTGAGTGCCAGTGCTGAAAATCTCACATCAGAGACGCAGGTATGTTTATATATAAGAAGAAAACGTTAATATTTGTTTGATATATCATTTTCTAAAGAGCTACGATGGTACCACAAATATGTGTTTAGAGCTAGCTCTCGAGGGAGAAAGACTGTGCAAAGCGGGAGATTGCAGGGCTGGTGTTGCATTCTTCCAGGCTGCAATTCAGGCAGGTACTGATGATTTAAGAACATTAAGTGCCATTTATAGCCAATTGGGAAATGCTTACTTTTATTTGGGCGATTATACAAGAGCAATGCAATACCACAGTCATGACCTAACACTTGCAAGGTACATTATTATAGATTGTATGTTAATTTCGAGTTAAGACACATTTACTATTACAGGACAATGGGAGATAAACTAGGCGAAGCTAAGTCATCTGGCAATTTAGGCAATACATTAAAAGTGATGGGGCAATTCGATGAGGCAGTTCTCTATTGCAAGAAACATCTTGAGATCTCTAGAGAGTTGAATGATCAATTGAGTGAAGGAAGAGCATTGTACAATCTGGGAAACGTTTACCATGCTAAAGGCAAACACATTGGTAGAGTGGGGCATAGTGATCCTGGAGAGTTTTCTGATGATGTGAAATTATGTCTACAGCAAGCTGTTGCCTATTATGAGTATGAATAACTTAAGTTTTATTCACATTTAATTAACTATATTTATGTTACAGCGAAAATTTAAATTTGATGAGAGAATTAGGTGATATTGCAGCACAAGGGCGCGCTTGCGGTAATCTTGGCAATACACATTACTTATTGGGAGATTTCGAACAAGCAATAAAGTATCATGAAGAACGGTTATCCATTGCCCGACAATTTGGAGACCGAGCAGCTGAGAGGCGAGCTCATAGCAATCTTGGAAACTCCCACATATTTATGGGACAGTTTACTGAAGCTGCGCATCACTACAAGTATATTTAAAAAATATGTTGGATCCATCACTATTTTTTAAAAATATTTTAGGAGAACCTTGGTTCTGGCTCAAGAATTGGGAGATCGCGCTGTAGAAGCCCAAGCATGTTACAGTCTAGGCAATACATACACTCTCCTAAGGGACTATTCAACGGCAATCGATTATCATTTGAGACACTTATTAATAGCTCAACACTTAGGTGACCGAATAGGCGAAGGAAGAGCGTGTTGGTCTTTGGGAAATGCTCATGCAGCTCTTTCTCACCACGAAAAAGCACTCGAGTATGCTTTAAAACATTTGGAAATCAGCAAAGAGGTGAGCAAATACTTAAATAAAAAAACAATTTAAAATAAAGTTTGATTTTAACAGTTGTCTGATCCAATGGGCGAGGCTACCGCGAAAATGAACATATCCGATTTGAAGAAAGTACTTAAACTGCCCGAATCTACAGATTCTGACTCGAGTTCTTCAAGTCTTACACGAAGTGATAAGCAAAGTCACCAAGGAAGCAATAGCATGTTGAGGGTGAGACGCGAAAGCATGGAACAGCTTGATTTAATTAAGGTGCTTCTTCTATTTTTGTTTTCCATTTAATTTCGTTGCATTTTATTAAATATTAATGCGTGGGTATTTAATGAATTTGTATTTGACTCGATTTAAGATGACACCGGATGGAAAGCAGAAGAGTGTCGGAGGCGTTTTACAATCTGCTATGAACGATAAGACAGTGCCACAAAATAAAGCAGCCGAGGATGAAGATTCATTCTTTGACCTACTCTCGCGCTTCCAATCAAAACGAATGGATGATCAAAGATGCGTATTAAGTCGCGATAATAAAGAGAATGCGAATCCGGCAACGATCGCTAAAAACAAATCGAATGTTCAACTTTCCAGCAACAAGGATGGGCCAGCAGATTTGCTAGATATGATTGTGGGCATGCAGAGTAAACGCATGGATGAACAGCGTGCCACTCTGCCAGTATTGCCTGGCTTACAAATGGGTTCATTACAACAATTATCTGAACGCAGTAATAGCATTCCCGACGATAATTTCTTGGAACAACTTGCTCGGTCACAGAGTTCACGCCTAGATGATCAAAGGTCGCGTTTGCCTCCTTTAGCAGTTGACACTGAATCCGACCAGCCGACACCAGCGCGAACAAATCGTGGAGGAGCAACCGTTCCTGACGAAGACTTTTTCTCGTTAATCATGCGCTTTCAGTCATCGGGACGAATGGATGATCAACGTGCTTCAGTGCCAAGGATAAATCAGAAGTATGCATAGTTTCACAATAATTAATTACGTTACATTCATATATTTGAATTTATGTTGCAGCATTGCTAATGGGACCATTCCAAAAAATCAACAAGCGCCAACTAATAATAATAATAAATCATAGGAAGCAAATAATTTTAAGCGTATTTTAGATTTATAGATAACCATATATCATCTTAATACCAAACAGCAATTTTAATTCAATCATTCGAATATTATAATAACATGAAGAATGAATTTAAAAAGAACTCAAACTTAATACGTATACTTATCTATACAACTTTATATATTTTATCATTTTTACTATATTTTTGACGTTAAGGGTGAAGCATTTTAAAATATTTTTAAGATTTCAACTGCCAAATTATGTATACAAGACATGAAGTTAGATGCCAAATTGATTGAAACTTAATATAATTCACTTGAAAATTGTTATTTGGGAGGATAGACAGCGGCCTATAGATAAAAATAATATTGAATATCATTACCTATCATGATATTACAACTCTTCTTGTTACAAACTTAATAAACATCGAATCACTTCCAATATATGAATGTACTTTAAAACTTTTTACATATGTTAAACATACTACAAGTTATGAAATATATCCAATGCTAGTAGGCAATAGTTGCAAAGTAGGTGTAATTCCGAGAATGTGAATGAAATGCGACAGGTGAAATGGCCATATCCAAAACCATCCAGCTTCATTTACTTATATGTAATTGCATGATAGACTGATAGTAAATTTGTTGAGTATTAAACTGAGCCAAAGATTTTTTAAATGAACATAGAATTCCAATTTATATAATCGTTGAACAAGTAAAACTATACTGATTGTTGACACATAGAACACAATACATATATAAGTTATTAATTATATTCTTTTAGATATTATTAACTTGTTAGAGTTAAAATATTCTGTGTTGATTAACTAGCAGATTATATAGAATTATCTTTAGAACATTTATTACTTGAATATGTAACTGTATTAATATATTATGATTTAAAAATGTATGTTAGTTCATAGTGATTGTAACTAATTTCCTTTAAATAAGTACATATATTAAAATTATAACTGTCTTACTTTCACCAATCTGCAGCGCTACGGTCGCTTAAAATACTATGTACTACGTATACAAACTAGTTGGCCACATGCGCACTTGGAGTTTGTCGCGTTGTCGGCTTTTTGGTTCCACCACAACCTCCACGCGAAATACACATTTACGGTGCTTTTCAGTCTCACTTTGGTTTGACACTTTCGTCACGAATAAACGTGTCAAGATTCCGTGTTTTCATTTACTTGGTTTTTGTGAATATTTTGAAGTAAATCTGTGTAAAATGGCACCAGTACAAAGAATGCGCTTTGCCAACGAAAAAGCGATGAAGAATGTGCTCAACAGAGGCAACGTACCTAAAACAGCCGTAAGTATTTGTTTTTACTTGAACATATTGTACTTCATGCCGACTTTCTGGAAAGATGCAGAAAGTAGAAACCACTGCATATTTTCAAAGAAATCAATTAAGGCTATACATTATTTCAGAAACCTGAGAAAGACTCCTATCCTGTTGGACCCTGGTTGCTTGCCCTCTTCATATTTGTTGTATGCGGCTCGGCAGTATTCCAAATAATACAATCTATTCGGATGGCGTAACAGGAATAACAAGTCTAAATTAAGAGATTCTGCAAGACCACTCAAAGCCACAATGAATAAGTTAATCTCTACAAACAATACTATTGCTCATTCAAAAACTTATGAATAATGTTTTCTGGATTGTATACATATATAATATATATTAATATCATTGTGGAGAAATTGGATCGCTGCAAACATGAATTACGGATGCAATATTGAAGATAATCAATTTAAGTTTTACTTTATCTGTACTATATGCCGATACAGATATTCCAGAAAAATCTAATGACGCATTTAAAATGATAATAAATATACCTATATGTGAGCACAACAGATTATACATTTTTGTGGTGCATTCCAAGATTTATTTAAAATGTAAAGATATATGTTTAAATATATTAATTTAATAAATTGTATTTTTGACTTTTCATTATTCGCAGTTTTCAATTTCTTTCTGATTGCGTCGGTTATCGTTAAATTGTTTCGCCGAGTTTGCAATTTCTTAATGCTTGACATATGTATATGTATATCTCAAGCATAAGCTGTTTATTGCGCGGAATTTTCGTTTATATACATACTCGTATATTATTTGGTGGCTGAAAATATTTTGATAGTAACTTAAAGTGAGACATACGTTGATACAAAAATAAAGTTATGTATAATTGAACACATACATACATAGTATATATATGCATATTAACGCGACCCATTATATAATTATAAAGGATAAAGCCGAGGATCAATATATATTTCTAATTAGCTAATTGAATATGTCAATTTATAAAGACTAGCAGCTGCTAGGTGTAATGATATAGCAAGTATTCGCCCATTAACTGTTATCATTTGTTAATATTATGAGTAAATGATCTTAGGCCAAGTTTAAGTGGTATCATCAGATTACTGGTGTATTGCGATTACATTTCATTAACATAAAACATAACAATAGAATACGATGTCTTCAATATCTAAAATAAACATAATTTTAAACCACCAACTCAAAGAAATTACGTAATTTCTTACTTGAAGAGCAAGAACATTTGAATGTGCAGCATAATTACCAACAGGTAGTATAAGAGGCTGATTACACCTTAAATTCATTAACATAAGTCTATTAGCAATACGCACATCGCCGTCCCAAGGAATCGAGTAAAAACTTTCCATTCGAAGTTTTTCATTCTAAAAGAACTGTATTTATTTTCGCGCAATCTACCACCATGTACACCTAATACCGTTTCTTGTATCTTCTCACCAGCTAAACCGAAACCAACTGTACCAATGATGTAAACCATGCTATGACCCAGCGAGATAAAATTAAATTCCTAAGGATATTGTTACTTCGTCAATAGACAATTACAAACAAAATTTATTTAGACCTCTTACCATGAATTCACTAATAACAATCAAGCTGACAATTATTGCGCAAAGAAACATTTGACAGAACAACGGCCAGCGATACATGCCCATAAATTTCTCCCATATACTAAAAAGCCATATAAAACTTTATATAAGTTTTAAAGAAATGTTAATTGTATCTGGTACTTCATAACATATTGATGGTGTTTATAAATTATAATAAACGACTCTAAACGTTCATTATTGTTTGGTATATTCTTAAGTTCTCTTAACGATTCGCTCATGAATTCGTATGCAGTACGCACATATGCTGTGACCATAAGTAGTAACATTATAGAATTGGAACCGCCATCGACCAAATACAAAAAGGCAAACACGTAACTCAGATTAACAATATCTCTGAGCGGGCGTCCAGAAACATCGATGAAGTAGTCCTAAAAGTGTTTGATTAGGGTTGTTACATATAAAGATGAAGCAAAATTATTAGAGAGTACGCTAGGAAAAAATAATCCGCATGTATTTTTATTAGATTCTTCATTGCAACTTTCTGTCTCTGCATAGATGAAGTAGCCTGTAAAGAATACACTGACAGTCCCAGCCAAAGCAAACATAAAGCGATTATAAAATGCAAGATTTTGTTGCAAAATCGGATTGCTAATAGGCATGTAAGGATTGTCATCCATAGCCTGAAAGGACTGTAAACAATTTACATATGAAAATTTAAGTATTCCGACAAACGCGATTCCAAAAGAAGCTGAAGTCACAATTGAAAGATTAAATACGAATTCAACAAAGGGAGCATTTGCAACTGAAATGAGATTTAATTGGATTAAATAGTGAGTTACTCATTTATACTTACAATATTGTTTAATTGCATAAGTGAGAGGTCCAACTATTACTGCGAAAGATAATATAAAGTATATAATGTTTCCGATTAAGTTTCTAAATTTATTTTCACCAGGCCAAAAGAATATTTTGTAATTTACTACAATAGGTGAATTTGAAACAGTAATTACTTTCTTGTTCATGATGAAGTAATTATTTTCACGCAAATGATGCGAGCCCTAGGTATTATAAGAACTTTAAATTAACTCTTAGTTATTATATAGTGAATAATTTATTAGCAAATAATTAGATAATTGCAAAAAATATTACATGATTTTAATTATAAGGTAGTATTCTTTTAAAATAGTTACTTCATAAGAATAGGTTTATTAGAAAAAGTATGCGTTTGTTTAATGTCAAATATTTCTTGAACCGTAAAAAATAGAATTAAAGCTCATTGGATTCCGAATTAAATTTTACACAACTTCTACCTACTTCTATGGGAAGTTATAAAAGTTTAAAAGTTTTCTAATTTATGTTCGGCTCGCTACAAATTGGTAAATACAATAATATATAAGCAAAGTCCACCAACACAAGTTGTGTACACCCAATGGCGTAGTGGTAGCGCTCATAGGGAGTAGAGCGGTCGACCTGGGTTCAATCCCCAGGATCGGAGAAAAATTTTTAAAGTACCCAAGGTTTGCAGATTTCAATAATTTACAGCTTCCTGTAATACTAAATCTTCTAGGAGTCTGCAGATGGCAATAGCGCTCCCATCGTAATGGTAACTAAGATCGGGAATGGGAGTCAGTCCCTTACGGACCACGGAGCTGGACGGTCGATCTGACTGACGGGGAGGGTGGGCTTAGATCAAGCTCAAACTTAATCGTCGAAACGCAAAAATTTAAAATGAAATTCGCTGTTTATTTTTATTTACTCTTCTCCCGTCTTCCGGGAGGCTCTTGGTAGTCACTTCGGTCACTTGCTGATGTCCAATGACCAACGGCACTTTGAAATTTCTTAAAAAGTGCTGTCGTTCGGCCGGGATTCGAACCCGGGACCCGCGCTCGACAGGCAAGCACGGTGACCACTTACCCACCGAGTGATCTTACTGGAACGTGTTGAAAGTAGATCACAAACGTTATATACGATTGGGACTTAAAAAAAATTTTAGCGCCTCAACAACTGCTCTTATTATGCGACGGCAGCTGTCGAGTTCTTACTGTCCTGGATTGCTCTAAACTAAAGACACCTAGATAAAAACAAACAACTAATTTTGAGACTTCGTTTGTCCTACTTGGGGCGGCAATTTGGCAATAGACACTTGTAAATAACTCAGTAAGCAAACGAGGGATATTTTCGAAGGTGGTATAATCTGCTGTAGCTAGCTTAGGGATGCATCTCAGACTACATAAATGGGAATGCTACTTAGACTAGACTACAATATTACAGATAATCCTAACAACAAAAGAGGTCAAACAAAAACCAAGTTTTAAAATAATTTCCTGATGTATACATAATTGCCTATAGCGAAATCTACATTTCTAGGAGTAGAAGTATAATAGTTCACATATTACTAAATAAAAGGGAATTTTAAGAAATATATCTTACATTTGAAGACGATATTCAGCCACCCATCACTAAATATATAACTGACAATCGCCTACAACTTTCTTGTGATTCTCACCGAGATTTGAATCCAAAGTACTGAAAATTAGGTTATGGATCAATCAGCTGCGTTGAATGTTTCATTTAAAAGTTGATAAAATAATTTCGTAATGAATAATACGTTCAGAATTTTGAGTAAAAATGCATACAAAAAACTTGTGAGATTTAATACCACCACGATAGCACAGAAAAGATCAAAGCCAATCGGTATATTTGGTTGGTCTCTCTTAGTAAGGTACATAATCAGTTAGTATCTAATCTTTTAACAAAACTATTTGTAGCTTGTTCCTGCGTCAACTTTTGCTTTGGGAACATGGCAAGTTCAAAGAAAAAAGTGGAAAGAGTCCTTGATACTTGATCTACAATCAAGAACACGGTCTGATCCAGTTCCTCTGCCTGAAGATTTAAATGAATTACAAAAGCTACATTATTACCCAGTGCACGTTAGAGGTGAATACCTACATAACAAAGAACTGCATATGGGCCCCAGGACATTAATTACAAGGGGTGATGCTGCTACCACAAGTTCTCTATTTTCTAAAGATCAAAATAAATCACAGGGGTATTTGGTGATTACGCCTTTTAAATTAGCAAACAGAGAGTAATATTTCAAGATTGCATTATATAACAACTGAATTAAATATTAACATTTTAGTGAAACAATTTTAATAAATAGAGGATGGGTTCCTCATAAATACAAAGACCCAAGAACCAGACAAGCAGGACAAGTAAAGGGAGAAGTTGATGTTATTGGTATTGTCAGATTGCACGAAAATCGTCCGAATTTTGTTCCTGCTAACAAGGGCGAGAAAGATGCTTGGTTTTACAGGTAATCTAGTAATCATCAAATGAACGCGATTTCTAGAACGTATGTTTCAGAGATTTGAATGAAATGGCTGCGGCGACAGGCGCATCTCCGATATTTCTAGACGCCACCGACGATTTTTCCAGTAAAAATGGTCCAATTGGTGGTCAAACACGCATTACGTTGAGGAATGAACATTTATCGTATATTTTCACTTGGTATTCATTAAGTATGCTTACAAGTTTTATGTGGTTCAACCAGTTCCTCAGAAAATAGTTTAGTAATAATTGTATTTATATTCTTCACTTATTAAAGAAATGTTTGTTTAAAAGTAGTTGTGGAAGTTGTGCCTCAGGCATTAGACATAAAATTTGCAATAGAGTATTGTTTGATACTACTAGTTAAATATAAGCTCTATGTGCAGCGTACGCCAGTATTTTAACAGCACTTCAGCAGAAAGTACTTCGTAGCTCTTCGACCAGCGAGAAAGTTTACTAATTCTTCGCATGTGTTCGGTATTCCAGTTCACATTTGTTTCTCATGACGCATAAACGATTATTGAATTCTACAAAACTTACAAATATATTCTTAATATAATTAATAACTGTGTTTTTCTACTTTTCTACTTGATTTTTCTTATTAAAGGTAAGTTATTGTTTTATGATATTTAATTTAATATTTATAATAACTATATACTTAGTAGTAAAACAATTCTTTTTTATTATATGATTAATTAATTAATATTAGGTAATCACTTTTATCGTCGAATTTATCTTATTAGTACACTTTCAATTTTATTTTAATTATCTTTATTACTCAATGAATTTGCGTGCCAATCTGTGTGTTTCAATCACTGTCGGATATATTGATTGCTTCATTGTATCGCAGTTTAATTTATCGGTAAACACACTCAATTACAACACGCAGTTGCAGTTTTCTTGAAGCTGTGCAGTTTAAGACATATATCATTTAATTTATCTCGAAACGAAATAAATCTTAGCGTTAATGCACTTCCTGATATTGCAACAATATTTGTTTTGCATTCATAATGTTAAACTGTGAATGATTCTGATCTCAGGTGAAAAGAAAACATACACAGTGTTCACACAGGTTGAAATTATTGCGCTTAACTCAAGTTGCACTTTCATTTTTGCATTTGCGCATTCACAGTATAATTTAGTTATCTCATAGGTTGAAACTTCTTTATAAGAAACTTGGTCGTTCATCAAGAAACAGTAATACGCAAATAGGTAGTGCGCACTCGTTTTGGATCAACTACGTACATAGATGTTGTCAGCAGCTATCTATCACTACTATATTTTATTCCAAGTGAAAGTGAGTTGTATTTTCATTATTAAATACCTCAAACTACGCACTAACCTACCGCAAAACTGGTTTAACGTAATACAAAGTAATTGTTTAAAATTTAACCAAATTCATTATTGAGCCTTATTTAGTTTTAAAATATTATTTTGTAAGTTAAATAAAGTTTGTATAAAATTTAAATAATTCATTGTGAAATGAAATGTGTATTTTATTTAAATGCATTATTTACGAACGTGAAAATTCACAAGTATGTTTTGCAAACTTGTTTCTTTGTACGTTCAAATACGAGAAACAACAAACAATAATCATTGAAATGTGAATGGAATGTAAAATGAAAATGCTATAACTAATTGTAAGTCATAAAATTGCTACAAACTGATTGATTATTTCGAAAATATTAAGTAACCAATTCAAAAGCACTCTACGTAGAAGTTCAAGTGTCTTTTGTGAGTCTAACAATTGATTTGACCGTGACAATTATTATAGTTAACCCAATTTATTCAAGTATTAAACTCTAATAAAACTAAATATCAACATCTATGTATTTAAACTTTTAGATAAAATGGACGCTCCTCTAGGTAAAGTTGTCTCGTGGTATCGCAATAAGACTATTTTTATCACTGGCGGGACTGGATTCATGGGGAAAGTACTTGTAGAAAAACTACTATTTTCTTGTCCGAGCATCGGCAATATTTACATTCTCATGCGACCTAAGCGTGGACGAACGGCCGAGGAAAGAATTGACGACATTTGGAAACTGCCTGTATTTATCACCTGTCGCTTTTACTTTCTTAAATAAATTTTAAGTAAGCAATTAACAACTTACAACTTTTTAGTGCTTTAATCGTGTACGAGAAGTTAACCCGGAAGCGAAGAAAAAAATTATACCAATTCACGGTGATTTAGTGACCGACAACTGCGGAATCAATGAGGAAGAAATGAAAATTCTTATAGACAGTGTCGAAGTTGTTTTTCATTGCGCCGCCACTTTGAAACTCGAAGCCACGCTTAAAGATGCCATCGAGCAAAACACTGCTGGAACGCAGCGAGTCGTAGATGTTGCGAAGCAATTTAAACATTTACTTGCTTTTATTCACGTGAGCACCGCATTTTGTTCGGCCGACTTGGACAAGTTTGAAGAGAGAGTGTACCCAAGTGAAGAGGACCCACGAAATGTAATTGACATTACGCGATGGCTGAAGGATGACATGCTAATACCAATTACTAAGGCTTTAATTCAGCCACATCCAAATACTTATACATATAGTAAACGTCTTGCTGAAGTTTTAGTAGCAAATGAGGCAAAAAATATGAAAGTTGCTATTGTTCGGCCTTCTATTGGTAATTTAATTAATTTTTAACTTTATAAACTAATTGATAATTGTTATTTACTAACTTTATATGGTTTTTGATGTAGTTACTCCATGTGGATTAGAACCAGTACCAGGATGGGTGGACACCTTAAATGGACCCATGGGTCTTATGGTCGCATCAGGAAAAGGTGTTCTTCGCTCCATGCATTGCAGAGGACAATACAACGCTCATACAATTCCATGTGACCTGGCAATCAACGCTCTTATAATAATCGCGTACAAATTAGGATCCGAGCCAAAGTAACTTTCAAAATAAGACATCAGCCAGTTTAGTTATTAATTTATTTTATTGCCGTCAGACAAAAAGAGATACCTGTTTACAACATGACCAACGACGGTGTATTTCATATAACGTGGGGCGATATTTTGCGACTTGGAAAGAGACTCTATTACAAATACCCATTTGAGCAAATGATTTGGTATCCAGACGGAGACATGCGTGATTCATATTACGTCCATTGGCTTTACTCCTTGTTCACTCATTGGTTACCTGCATATTTTATTGATATGCTAATGTTTATATTTCGACAAAAACGATTGTGAGTTTTTTATACTTTATTGCCGCATGGTTTATAAATTTATGAATGACGCGAAATGTGTCCTTCTACTCGGCTTGCCTAATTTGCATGAATTATATTATAGCATGGTGCGCATTCAAAACAAAATTCACGATGGACTTGAACTGCTTCAATTCTTTACGACGCGTCAATGGAACTTCGCTAGTGAACGTTTTTTGAGCATTCATGATGGCTTAGATGAGAATGAACGCAAACTATTTCATATCAATTTCAAAATAATGTCCATTGAAGATTACTTCACGAATTGCATTCTGGGAACGCGACAATATTGCGTGAAAGAGGATTTAAAATCGCTACCTCGTTGTCGTTTGCATCAAAATATGTAAGTTATTTAAAAATATGTCTATTTTAAAACTTATGATAATTTATTTACTCCAAATGCTTTCAGCTTGTACGTGTTCGATCGAAGTTTGAAACTTGCATTCTACTATTACATAATCTCTTCATTATATAACCATTCTGATGATATTTTTAATCTTTTTAATTACATCTTGAATCAGCTACTGAACTTGCTCCAATGGGAATCTTAAAACGTAGTTTTCCGCTATTTGAAACATAATAACCAATAGAGACTAATTCAAGTGGTGATGGATAGTAGCTATGCCAAAATAAATCTGTACTGTACATCAGTCTGTAATCTTTGATATACATATTTCTTGATATATCGAGCATATTACATAATAAGTCAACTCTTTAACAATAAAGTGATCTAGCAAACTACTGAAAATCCTTTTTATTATATTTACTGTTGCTATCTGTACCATTTGTACAAGACTATAGCCTACAAACTTTATTTAATATTACAACACATTTTGTTTAAAAAGTTATATGCGCATATTCCTAAGCGTTGCTTCATTGTTCCTCTCATGATTATACTACATATTGACATTGCGCACACACACTAAGTACGTACTTGTAAAAAATGATTTATACAATCCAACAATTAATTAAACTTATCACCATATCAACAATTAATTAGTTTATAGATATTTAAATTTTGACCTTGATAGAGTATAACTACTACGCGATAACGCATTCCCACCTCTTTAAATGTTAGTATTATCAATTATTTTTAAAGATAATCTTCAAGAAGAGCGTAAAGTGACAAAGTCCTTCACTTGAGAATTTCGCAAATATACCGTAGGAAAAAACAGTAGACACTTTTTTAATAACAAATCCATCTTAGTTAATATTTATTGAACGACGCTGTTTGTTCGAGTGTTTTACTTAAATTATTTTGCGTCAACGTTTAAAATATTTCTGTGAATGAGCAATGGGCGGGTTTCAACTTCCCCACCGTAGCCGTTTTTCGCTCTTAACATTCATATTGCTTCGGTTATAATACCCTGTATTGAATAAAATCGGAAACACCGCGTATATAAGCTGCGACAAAGTGACCCTGATAATCAAACAATTGTTCAAGTTCTTACAAGTGACAAATACGCCGGCAACTATTGAAATAGTCCAGTTATTAAACTTTTTAAAACAATATCTTGAATTTTAAAATTGGATCTTTGGAATCTAGAAATCATAATATATGCACAGTACACCATATTACATAGTAATACTAAACCATACAGAAAAATAAATACTCCATTGTATTTGGAAGCTAGTTCAGAAGCGATAGGTTATCAAGTTAAATAATAAGCAGTAGTTTTGATTTAGCTATCAAGTTCATAAATAAATATTAGTCGGTTACGCGCTTCAGCACTGCACTGCACGCAATATGTTGATTGTCATTGCACTCATCCTAGTTATTGGTTTATTACATTTCTATCAGAAAACAATCAAGCCGAACAACTTTCCGCCAGGTAAAATATAATAAAATAATATAAAATATTTAATAACGTTTAATTTGACCAATCAGGGCCAAAATGGGATATAATTGGAGGATCGTTACCAGTGATTAAAAAGTTATCGAAACAATACCGAGGCACTCATATTGCAGCCAATCAGTTATCAAAAGATTATAAAACTGACGTGCTTGGTCTTAAATATGGCTCACAGATTACAATCTTTGTCACTAGTAATGAGATGCTCAAGGAAGTCCAAAGAAGAGACGAATTTCAGGCTCGACCTCTAACATTCTTTTCCAAATTGCGCTCCATAGGAACGAATAAAGGTAAATCTCTTATTAATCAGATTAACTTGTTATTTAATTAATTTATTAATACAGGAATTACGTTCACAAATGGAGAGCATTCACAAAAACAACGAGCGTTTCTAATGCGTCACTTGAAAAACGTTGGTTTCGGAAAGCAAAAAATGGATCAAATAATATCGGAAGAACTTTCAACTGTACTGAAAGTTTTGGAAGGGAATGAAACTCAACAAATCGGTCAAATGCTGGCCCCAGCAGTTCTGAATGTACTGTGGAAACTAGCTGCAGGCAACCAATTTGGCTCAGATAAATCGCACGTAAATAATCTTCTTACACTCATGGGACGTCGGTCAAAAGCGTTCGATCTGTCCGGAAGCGGGTGGCTGAATTCATTCCCATGGCTGCGCTTTATTGCACCAAAGGCAACTGGTTACCAAGTCATTAAAGATCTCAACGCAGACTTGAAATCGCTCATCGTGAGTGTCATCAGCGAGCATAAAGCAAATTGGTATCCCGGACGAACTGATGATGTTATTTACGCTTTTCTCTCAGAAATGAACGAATCCAAAGATCCTACATTCACCGGTATGTTACAACTAAGACAGAATTATTGTAGATTACTAATTGCCCTGCAATTTCAGAGGATCAACTAGTCATGGTTTGTATTGATATGTTCTATGGAGGATCGCAAACTACGAGTAACACGCTTGATTTCGTATTTATGTGCATGATTATGTATCCCGAAGTGCAAGCAAAAGTCCATGCAGCAATAGACGCAGCGTATCCAAATGGAACTTTACCGCAATATAAAGATAGGCATACGTAAGTATGGAATTCGTAAACAATTATGCAATTATTACAATAATTTTGCATTTTATATCATTTAGGTTACCATATTTAGAAGCAGTTATTTGTGAAGTTCAAAGAATATACGGTGTTGCACCGGTAACGGGACCAAGGCTTGCGTTGTGCGATACAAAACTGGGATCGTATGACATTCCAAAGGTAAAATATTTGATAATGTACAAATAACTGTCCTTAACTAATATTTTTGAATGTGTAGGGAGCGACAATCTTACTTAACAACTATTCAGTTACTCATAGTGAAGAGCTATGGAAAGACCCTGAAAACTTCCGACCGGAGAGATTTTTAAATGCAAATGGCGAAGTTGAAACGCCTGAATTCTTTTACCCATTTAATATTGGTAAACGTAGATGCCCCGCTGACGCCCTGGCACGTAATTGCATTTTCACATTCTTCGCCGGTATTATGAAAATGTATGAAATTTCACTTAAAGATAAGACTCAAAAATTGACTGGTATTCCAATTCCTGGAATTACAATTACTCCAGAACCATATGTTGCAAGTTTTACCAGACGGATAGTAAAATGCCAATAATACTTTCTAGTTGGACATATACTTTCTGGTATTAGTTCCATCCAAGAAATACAATTAATATATTTTTGATATTTATTAGTTTATTCCGCGAAAATAACTTCGCCTTTATTTCTTTATATTATTACTGTATTAATTAATTTGTTCCTTTTTATAAACTTAATAAAACTATCATTTTAGATAAGTTTCTGTTGAATTCTTAATTAAAATCACATATATTCGTACCAACAAGTCACAATAATAAATAGATCTAACATCCAAGTAACCTAATAAAAGCCAAATCAATAACAAATGTTTATATTTGTTTTGCTTTTATCAGTAAAAATACGCGGTTAAATATAATTGATATTTAGTTGTTTTTTTATACTCATGGCAAATATTTGTTTCGTTATTCAGTTTTAGTGCATAATTTCAATGGTTTTAATAAAGCACAAAAATGCCTTGTCTTTTGTATCAGTGCTTATTTATAGATTTACATATTAATGCGCTTTGATAATTTGCATTACTGTCATAAAAGTATAAAACTTCTAATAATTATTTGATTATCTAGCAGAAGAACTAAACCGAGTACAAGACTCTTTCAAATTTAGATTTTGGCGTTGGTTTAGCAAATGGCGAAAACCATCCGACTGAAAAACGTCCAAACACTGCCTGAATACTTTTCCAACGACTTTTCTTTACCCAGCGCGCTTCTTCCTTTTTTAGCTGCTCTATACCTGTTTCATCATTCCAAATCGCTTGCACCTGAGTACCCAGCATAACTGCTGTGAAAATTGCAAATAGTAAAGCCTCAAATGACAAAAACAATAAAAAAACTGCCGTTGCAGGCGGACTATATGCAGAACACTCCTTCCAATCGTGTTTAATGCATACTATGAAATGATTTAGAGCTAGGAATAGTGAGTGCAGCGACATTGCAGCAATATAAAACTAAAAATCATCACTATTAATATCATTGTGGGTTAAGGTTTTATCACTTACAGTGAACAATACAAAATACTTTTGATTATTCTCTCCCACACAATTATTCACCCATGGGCAGTGATGGTCCATTTTTCTAATACATCTTTGACATACTGAACAGTGATGTGCTCTTTCTGGTTTTATGCTACAACACTTGGGACATTTAAATATTACTTGCCCTTCCCTAAATCCCATTTGTTTTATCATTTCTTTTGTAGCATTGCCTTTAGGTACAGCACCCTGAATAGTAAATATATTGTTTTAAGATCAAATATAAATTGCTTTGAATATATTTTGATACTTACAGGATCTGTAAACATTGTTCTTAAGTGTGAAGCAAATGCTAAGAATGCAAACGTTTGGAATATCACAGTATTTGTGACTTTGTAAAATGGATAAGAACTAGGTAGAAGTATGACGTTCATAACAACAAATTCTGCATATAGAATTAACAACCATGTTAGTACTGCACAAATAATGCCGCAAATGTCGCGTATGCACCACAGTGAACCGCCACAACATTTGTTATGAAGGTCCACTTCTCGCCGGAATGCCGTATACTCGTATTCCATCATTTTTAGATACTTTTTCCAATGCTAACAGTCCATGTTTGCGTTGCACTAATAGGTTATTTACACCTTACAAAATCATTAGTGGTGTGGTTACCTAACCAGACAAATTCTTTTGTGTCCGATACGTATTAATACGTAATTATGATTAATAATCTGGGCCCATTATTTTTATCTGAAATAAACTACGCTAAACACTCCAAATCAAATCAACAGAAAACAATATTAAGGAAAATCAGAATATGATGAATATGACGTTTGTTATGAACACACTAGCGCCATCGTTTATAAGTGTTTAATACAAACTCATACATTTTAAAAATAAAACCTAAGGAACATAAGCGAAGTTAGACCATTTTTTAATTTCTTGGTACAATTTAAGACCAGGGCTTTTTGTGGAGCTAACTTGACGTCCGGCAATTAATTTGAATCGTTTTGATAATTCTCCCAACTTAACTCCACATTCCAACAATTTTTTGCCGGCTTCCAATTGTTTAGAATTAGGTAATGAATCCTCAAAGTTACCAATAAACGCAACACCAATTGATTTCATATTATATCCGTACGTATGAGCCCCCACTTTGTGCCAACCAACTCCTTCATAAACTTTACCATCGCCCCCAATCATAAAACTATAATCATTTAGTTATTTAAATAATTTGTTTCACAATCAATGAATTCATTTTAACTCACTTATAACCAATATCGTGAAATTTTAAATCATTCATATGAAAACTTTGCATGTTTGTGAGTAAATCTGAACAACTTGATTCTGATTCACATGTTGGTGTAACCGTATGATGAATTATAACATAATTACTTGGCAAAGTAGAATAGACAATTTCCAAAGGAATACGTGCACCCCAATCACTACGCGATATAATTGTTGGACAAACTTCAGTTACTGGTACTAGATTAATAATTAGAAATTAATCTGTGTTATTGTTATTATATACATTATCAACTACCTGTCCATACTAAAACATAGAAAGAAGTACAAAGAACTATTCCAACAAGAATTTGTTTTATCATTGTTTCACTTGTGTTTTAACCGCACTTGTAGCTCAATATTGATTGAATGAACACAACGTTAATATGCTGACTAGTGTTAAGCCGACTAACAGAATGCTGATCTACATCTAAATATATTACAGTTTTTCAGAATCGGCATAAATAAATTTTAGCAATGTTATGGCAATTAATAATTATTGCGTATACTTTGAATCCGATACTGAAACAAACTTTTGTGGGACTTTTTTAACTGAGGGAATTGTTAATCCCCTGTCTTATGAGTCATAAATACTTTTAAATAAATCAAGATAATATGATGACCTTTGTTTCTTTGACCCTCACAAGTATTAGAAGATTTAAATGGTAAATTAATCATTGCTGCATTTGAAACTAGTGGCGTTGTAATCGGTGAAAGTTGTACAACAATACACGCATTTAAGTTTCTTATAAACTCTCTACTTATTATGACAACGTGGAGGTTATGTACGTGACTTGTTGACAACTTTTAAACAAATCATCATATGGTGTTTATATGATCAAAACATTAATTAAAACTATAAAATTATGGCTGTAAGTTGTAACAATAATGTTAATTAATTAAATATTTAATTTTATGTTCTATTGCAGCCTCCTCAAAAATCAGGAAAAGTTGCTACTAAAGGTGCCAAACAAATTGTAGACGAAAATGTTGGCACATTAAAATTCTACAGAAATATGGCAATTGCTGCAAATGCAATATCACTACTGATTCTAGTCTTTTACAACTCTACAATAAGTATTGTATGCATCTAAGTCAAGAGTTATTAATTTATTCAAATTTATCATGTGACTTTGCTTCAGCTATTGTACCTCTTTTCATGCGCTATTTATATATCGGCTTATCAATTTATGGTGTTTATGGCAAGGCCTAAATATGCCGAGGGTGGTCAATTAATTGATAGTGGCGTTGATTTAAACATGGAAGGTGGAATTGCTGAGTAAGTTTTGAAGTTTCCACATATACATATCTTTATATTTTGGTTTGTTTGCAGACATATTAAAGATATTATCATTCTCACAGCGGGCTGTCAAGTTCTAGCTGTAATTTCAAATTATTTCTGGTATTTGTGGCTGTTTACTCCAGCAAGGGCTTTATGGATGCTTTGGAAGAATATTTTGGGTCCATATTTTTTCCAGCAACCAACAGAGAATCCCGAAATGAATGAGAAGAAACAGCGTAAAATGGAGAGGCGCATGAAGAGAATGCAACAATGACAGGTTGCATATGTGGGGTCCAGTTGTACAAGATATTATTTTAAAGTTTTGTAGATTTGTATCCAGAAACAGCGTTGGGACATAAAAATGGGATTTAAAGCTAATGATTAAATGTGTGCAGTAAGAACGAAAATATAAGAGTAATTCTACCACTTTTGTTATATAAATGTATAGAATATTAAAATGACATAAGAATTATAACTGGAGATACTATTACATAATTGTATAACATAATAGTTATCCCTGACTGGCTTAGTTTTTCATTACTCTTGTTCATGCTGAAAGCTCATTAATAATTACTGTTAGTCTTATTACATGATGCGCATTATATGTCCATATAAAAAGACCTGCATTATATTTGTTCCTGATTGATTAATTGATTACTTCATACCTTATTGTTATTTGATTGAATTTTCTTCATATAGGCCAAAAATATCAATTAGCCATAGTTATACAAATAATCTCAATATTAAAAATTACATTAAGGCGGTGAAAATTGTTAATAATTAACATCGTCAATATGATAGAACCGAACGTAAATGATTTTTCTTAAATTATATAACTATTAAATGCTAACTAGAATCGGAACGTTGTTGTCTGTTGGGCATTAATCCATTCTCCCACCGAAAGGAGCGAATATAAAACTAAGTTGGATGTGTTATACATGTGGGTTTAAGTGCGCAAACAGCGGAGCGGGAAAGTCGAACAAATAAATACTTTGAAAATTCGGTTTCGCCAACAGTCTGCATAAAAGTGCACCAGAAAGTGGTCACGGAAGAAAGTTACTACTTAACACACGAGGTAAGTAACTTTAAATTGTTGGTGATATTGATATACTTTGTGAATGTTTATTTATTAATTAACGAACTGTATGTAAATTTACTATCAACTTGTGATCCTCACATTTAAAATAGTTATTCAACGGTATAATTGAAATTAACGCGTTTAGTAATTATGATCGCCTATTGCCTAGAAAATTAACCAACCGTCTCATTACTAAACAAATGTGAAAGCATTGGCGAAAGAAAGAAAATGCTCACACGACGATCGTGTTGCGACATGCACTTTTATCCTTACGTTTGTAAATATTATTATTTTAATTATGAGACTATGAGTACTGTAATTTCTACAAATACCATGCCGTAACATAAATGTTCGTGTTATTAATAAATATTTGGTTCCATGCAATTATTATTTAAAACACAAATTGTACTAATTTTATTCTAGACAAAAATCTTATTAAGTTCTTCTCCTAACTTCTATTTCATAAACATTAATAACACAAATTAATTAATAATAAGTTATTAATATTATTAGGCAATCTAGCATTAATCTGAAGTAATTAAATAAATATTAAGAGAATATGAGAAAAAAAACATCGACATACTTTCTAAATTTTCAAAATGTTCACTTTCAATTATATTTTTTCAGAGTTTCAGCCAAGAGACAGCCAATATGCCAAACACAAATGTGATGGTGGCCAACCCATGGATTCGCAAATCCGAAGACAAGAATATCGTTGACGACAATCTTCTAGACGTAGTTGCAAAGATAGCCGTAGATGAATTACGCGAAGATGAATCAACCCGCCGCCAATGCTTGCAGCAGTTCCGCGAGTGGATTCGCAGCAACTCGGATATTGAAAACTGTTTAATGGGTAAGCCTAGCTGAAGTTATGTTGACCGACTTATCACGAAATTAAAAACCGGTAAAACGCACCGTCACCTTATTTACCCGCCACGCTTAAGTGAATTGCAGTCAGTAAGGCATGCATATATTGTGTCAATATGTATGTACAAAAGCAATAAGGAAGAGTTTGCGCGCAGAATGAGGTGAATGTTGTAATTTCTTCACATGCACAGCCGCTGGCAGTAGGCTGCAGCAATGCTGTGGTGTGCAGATGTATGTTATATAAATATTACGTAAGCCACTTGCATTTGGCATCTATACCAATGCACATTGTTTGAGCCAACAAACAACTGGCACTAAGTAGTGCACAGTAAAGTGATAGGCTAACGCAAGTAAGTGCTTCTGATACAAAGATATGTTTCATGTTCTCCCAGATGACAGCTTCCTGCTTCGCTTTTTACGTGCGCGCAAGTTTAGTCTGCCCATGGCACAACAAACTTTGCTGAAGTATCTCAACTTACGCAAGAAGTTCAAGCATATCTTTTATGACCTGGACTGCGAGGATAAAAAGCTTCAAGAACTTGTGAACTGTGGATACATTTTCGCCAGCCCTTATAGGGATAACAATGGAAGACGTGTCGTTCTAACGATTCCTTGTATTATTTGCAATATATTGTATTATCTTAACAAACTTTTAACACTAATAACCAACTTTTTTAGATAAACTTGATCCTGCTCGTTTCACCAGCACCGACATGGCTCGAGCACATATGCTAACTTATGAAACTCTTCTAGATGAAGAAGAAAATCAAATTTTGGGTTTCACATATTTTGGGGACGGAGCCAATGTCACCATTGCTCATGTTGCTATCTGGTCCATAACAGAGTTTGCAACTTTAATGAAATGGGGCGAGGTAAGATTTTAATAAGAAACTTGTAAAACCAGAACCACTTTAATTTGTTTGTTATAGCAATCTTGTCCAATTCGCCACAAGGTACTGCACATTATTAACCTGCTACCGGCATTTAAATACGTTGTAGAATTTGGAGCATCGCGTCTTAGCGAAAAATTACGCGATAGATTGAAAATTCACAATTCTCTCCAAGAATTACATGGGGCTTTGCCCGCCATTGTACTCCCGAAGGAATACGGCGGTGTTATGCCTATGGCGGAAATGATAGAGATGTGGAAGAAAGAATTATCTGCTAAAAGAGAACGATTGCTGTCTTATGATGCGATGAATTTATTATCAGACGCCGGAATCATTCGTCGCAAGAATACTCCAACGGGAGGCGAAATATCTGAACTACAAGGCAGTTTCAGAAAATTAGAAGTTGACTAATGTTTCTTTTAAATCAAGAATGCACGTTTCAAACTTTAAGAAGTAATTTAATCAATTTTAAATGTTATATGCAAGATATGCAACCAATGAAGCAGACGCCACCTATGTGTAGAATATTTGTTAAGGAAGCACAATGTTTACATCGGCATGTGCTTAAATTTTCAAATTATTGTTATGCGAATGCGTTATCTGTAAATAAGTATTCAATCAACTGTTAAGTGTAGCATTAATATAACGTAAAATATCAATAAAAATGAAGTGAGCACCGTAAATGAATGTGTAATATCATAATTTAATACTGAATTAAAACTTGTAGGTTATCTGTGGATGGTTTAATTGTTTACTTTCCTTACGATTATATTTATCCAGAACAATATGCATATATGTGCGAACTTAAGAAGGCCCTTGACGCTAAAGTATATAATTATATTAAAATGATATTGTAGATAATTAAAGTCATTCTCCTTCTTTCTTAGGGCCATGGTTTGCTTGAAATGCCCTCGGGGACTGGCAAAACCACTACTTTATTGTCCCTTATTGTGGCATATATGCTAGAGCATCCATTTGAAGTGCGTAAACTTATTTACTGTTCGCGAACAGTACCGGAAATTGAAAAAGTAATGGAAGAACTTAAAAAATTACTAGATTACTATGAGAAAGAAGATCAACAATACCCATCATTAACTGGGCTCGTGCTCACATCTAGAAAGAATTTATGTATTCATCCTCAGGTACTTAATTGAAATTATATTAAGTTGTCTGTTACTAAACTGAGTTTCCTAAATTTCAGGTCAGTACAGAGAAAGAAGGCAAAATTGTCGATGGCAGATGCCACGCATTAACAGCACAATATATTAGAGACCGGCATAACTATGATGAATCAACACCTGTTTGTCAATATTATGAAGGATTTTCTATAGATGGCAAAGAAAATAATTTGCCGCATGGTGTTTATAGCATCGACGATTTAAAAATGTACGGAAAACAAAAAAATTGGTGTCCATACTTCTTGGCTAGATTTGCAGTAAGTTCTTAAAACTTTGGTCAATATATTGGTAATCGAATTAATTTTTTTCTGTTTCCAGGTCATTCATGCAAATATTGTTGTGTACAGTTATCATTATTTGTTAGACCCTAAAATCGCGGAAGTTGTCTCAAAAGAAATGGCTAGAGAATCAGTGGTTATTTTCGATGAAGCTCATAACATTGATAATGTTTGCATAGATTCAATGAGCGTGAAAATAAATAGGCGTATTATTGAGAAATCGACAGCTAACATAACATTGTTAGAGAAAACAATTGCTGAGTAAGTTTATATTCGTTCATTGTTTTCATGTTATGATTAATTGAATCATTCTTGTAGAATGAGAGAAGACGATCAAAATAGATTGCAAGACGAATACCAAAAGTTAGTTCAAGGCCTTCGCGATGCGCATACAGCCAGAGAGACTGATATTATTTTAGCAAATCCCGTTTTACCAGATGAGATTTTAAATGGTAATTCAATTCTAATTCAAGGACTAACAATAATTGTATTTATATGATTATTGCAGAAGTCGTACCAGGAAACATTCGTAATGCTGAACATTTTGTTTCATTTTTGAAACGATTTGTGGAGTATTTAAAAACACGATTAAGGGTACAACACGTCGTGCAGGAATCACCTGCAGGATTCTTGAAAGATGTCCAATCAAAAGTGTGCATCGAACGTAAACCTTTACGTTTTTGTACTGAAAGGTTCATGACTTTTAATCATTTTTAATTGAACCACTAAATTAAATTATTATGTTACTTTTAGATTGGGATCTCTTTTGCGTACTTTAGAAATTGAAGATCTGACTGATTTCAGTCCGCTTGTATTGATTACGCACTTGGCGACATTAGTTTCCACGTATACAAAAGGTTTCACCATAATCGTAGAACCCTTTGATGACAAGACGCCCACAGTATCAAATCCCATTCTACATTTTAGTTGTTTAGATTCTTCCATAGCGATCAAGCCGGTTTTTGATCGATTTCAAACAGTTGTTATAACTTCCGGCACCTTATCTCCTTTGGATATGTATCCGAAGATTTTAAATTTTCATCCTGTAATTATGTCTTCGTTCACTATGACTTTAGCACGTCCATGTCTATTGCCCATGGTACTAACTTCAGCTACATGCGTGAAATTAAAAATATGTACTAAACAAGTTTTATTTTAGATTGTTTCGAAGGGTAATGATCAAGTGGCAATTTCTTCCAAATTTGAAACGCGTGAGGATATCGCTGTTATACGAAATTACGGTCAACTCTTAGTTGAAGTAAATTCTATTATTACTAACTCATGAATGGTCTTACTAATCACTAATTAATTATTTATAGGTAGCTGCAAATGTTCCCGATGGTATTGTATGTTTTTTCACTTCATACTTATATCTTGAATCAGTCGTTGCGAGTTGGTATGATCAAGGCGTAATCGACAGTTTGCAAAGATACAAATTGCTCTTCATAGAAACTCAAGACTCGGCCGAAACGAGTTTTGCGCTTATGTATTACATTAAAGTATGCTCATGCACATTAAACCCAATCAACAATAACTTAATACCACAACTATTTTAGGCATGCGAATCTGGGCGAGGTGCAGTATTATTATCGGTGGCCCGAGGCAAAGTGTCAGAAGGTGTTGACTTCGATCACCACCTCGGAAGAGCCGTGCTCATGTTTGGTATTCCGTACGTGTACACCCAATCGCGTATATTAAAAGCCAGATTAGATTATCTGCGTGACCAATTTCAAGTAAATGAAACCCACTGCAACCGAAGCAGAGAAATTCTCCAGCGTATTTATAATTGATTGCTTTCAGATCAAAGAGAATGATTTTCTAACGTTCGATGCAATGCGGCACGCAGCGCAGTGTGTGGGCCGCGCCATTCGAGGCAAGACCGATTATGGTATCATGATATTCGCAGATAAGCGTTTCTCGCGCGCCGATAAGCGATCCAAGCTGCCCAAATGGATTCAAGAACACTTAAAAGACTCCTATTGTAATCTGTCCACCGAAGAAGCAGTCCAAGTACGTGCTTTATAAATCTAACTAACTGTTTATTCTAATTCAGATGCTTTTGTTTTGTAATTCTAATACAGATGGCAAAGAGATGGTTGCGACAAATGGCACAGCCGTTTACGCGCGAAGATCAACTTGGTGTTTCGCTCTTGACGCTAGACCAGTTGGAAAACATGGAGACCAGCAAAATCCAAAAGCAAGCGCAACAAAACTAAACTTATTCTGTACTTTTATTGTTGTGTTTTGTTTCAAATGACAATATGAATGTCAATTTAAATTAATTTAAATCCTAATTAGTATGTAAAGTTATATAATATCCTTAATTTTTTTCATATTCATCCATATTTTTGCATTATATCTACAACCCAATTATTAGCACTCGGTATTGTCCATACATTGCAACTAATTACACAATAGCATAGTTGCAAAATTACATAATACGTATGATGCACGCATGCATCGTTCCAATTGCCGTTTGCATTAGTTTAATTTTTATTGTGACGTAAAGGTGCAACGGGCTTGTTTATGCCGACGTTCAACTTGCAACATACATTTTTTATTCTTTTCCTAACTGCACTAAATAGGTACAACTTTATACTTTATTTTAAGAGAATGAGAAACTGCAGCCAAAATAAATACCGATGCAGAGAAGTCAGTAAGTAGCAAGTGCTGATAGGAATAATGCCAAACACCGAAACACTATCTCCCAAGACAACAAAAAAGCAAAGGCGCAAAGTGCGTATCTTGAAAGAAAAGCATCCATCGGATGTAACATGTATTAGAAAAAAGGTTTCAATCCTAATCCAACAAGAACACTGACAGACATGTTGTACGTGATTGATATGTGTTCTATTTGGTTCTCGTCGGTTTACATATGTATGCGCTTAATGTGAATGTATTTGCATGAGTGCACAACACGGAAGCGTGCTCTTGCCATCTCATTATGTTACACGTAAAATAATAATAACATTTCTGTTCGCAGAACAAACGAACTGATCGAGAGATGTGTGACAGTCATGAAATTAACTTGTTGTTGAACCTAAAGCTTTCGATTCATACATGCTTCTAGTGAACGGACGCTATATTCACATTTTCTGAATTCTAAACTAAGAATATTGCTGTCATAAAATATCTTTTCATCGGCGACTTTTATCCGCGTCAACTATTTTTAAATGCGCCCAGATTAAGTGTTAATATTTCACGGTGCGCCGGCTGAAACCACAGTGAAACGCACTCGCGTACTGGGCGTTGGAAACAAACTTGAGCCGCTTCTTGCTATTCTTGTTTGATCGGCTTGCCGCCCGCCTGCCGGATTGGACGTTGGCTATTTGTAAAATAACTAATGCAATATAGCTCCAGCTTCCGAGCCAATTGATTTATTGCACTTCACGCTGGCAAAACACGAAGACGCGCATAAACCATTTGAACATTTAATTGCATTTCGGAATTAGCACTGCGCGTGTCAGGTCGGATCATTATTGCCGCGGCATTCGCGGCGCAACATTGTAATTTATCGGCGATTTTTCTGTCAGGATTTTGACTTAACGGCACTGCAAGTTTACGAGCGGGCGCACGCATCCTGAGACCGAATTACGAAACGCGCTTCCTGTGAGAGGATTTCTTCATCATATTTAGTGCCCCATTGCATGTGCAAGCAGGCGCAGTTACTTTTTGTACGACATTACGAGGAATCTAATAACCCCGAATGAATTATGCGTCACTATGCACCTAATTCTGAATGATTTAAGATTTGGGCTTATCTGCGAGGATAACTCATCAAAAATTGAAACTTTTAAAATAGGTGCCAGCTGAATATATTTTTTGCGCAGAGAAAAAGTGAGTTGAAGTATTTGGACTATTTTTAGCTCGTGAAGTTGTTGGTTGGTTAGTGAAATGATGCCCTCTGAACATACTTTTCGTGTTTTTATGCGCGACGAACACTTCTGGTTCTTCTAGTCTTTCTTGCGTATGTACTTCATTCTCTTCTTAAATCATATTGCGCGCCAGCAAGACGACAAACACTTCAAAGATATCATCCCACCACGACTTCGCTTCTCTCCGATGTCAAACAAACAAATTGTGAGGATTTTTGTGCACCATATTCACACAAATGAGACGCATACAAGGGTAATCATGACTTCTTGGCCGCTGTCTAGTGCTCTCTGTTGTGCCCCTTCACGTTGAGCCCCTTACAATTTGTCCGCACACGTAGTTATTCCAGTTACACTTCCCATTTCTTGGTTTGTATGCGCTGTTTGTATATAGAATTTAAATGTAGAGCGTCTCTCGCCGGTAGCAATCAAAACGTCATCGCGATTGCAGGAAAGATTTCCTGGCTTTCCTCTTCCTGCTTGTGAAGCTCCATTCATCTATGAATCACATTTAATTCGTGCATTATAATTACAAAAAGTGACTTAGATGTTGAGATGCGATTAGTATAAGGACACAATGCATGCATTAGTGTTGAAAGTCATGCAATTATTTAAAGCTGAATGGCTTGCTAACTAAATCTTTGATTAATATAGCCCAGAAAAACGTGCGTGCATTCTTAATTAATCTTTTCAAGCTGCAAGAAGTAAATAAGGACTCGTAGCTCGTAGCCCCCCATCCATGTCGTGGAGTCGTTTCCAACGTACTGTATCGTATCATCCGTAGCATGTCATTTGCGTCTCATCACAAGAGCAGCAGCAGCGCAGCAGGAACAGCAGGAGAAGTAGACAGAGAGTGCCGTTTGCTACTGCATCTGCGACGGAAAATCCACGACTTTGCGTGGAGGACAGGAACACCAAGTGGACGTGCACGTCACCGGTATGGCACGTCTACACTCCTACACATAGTGAGTGCACTGCGCGCCTCTCGTCGGATTGATGTTCGTATGCGGCGACCAGCCAGCTAAGCCTCATTCTCGCGCGTCGCCCGCCGTCCGCGAGTCGCGATTCAACTTTATTCGACTCCTGCACACATGAATGCTTCATTCGCAACTGAAACTTCGCGAAGCCTCGTTCGGATTATCCATCAGCAAGTTATAGCGTGTTGGTTGGCAAGTGACTGCACCGATGAGGGATGCGCTTGACCGAGGCGGCTACAAGGATTTAAACTACTGCTTCGCATTCGCACTTCGCAGCATCCCCGCAGGAATGTTAGTATTCTGTGATGGATAAATAATCAATCAGCAGATCGACAGTTTGGGTAAGTTTGTTTGAATTGATCAATCATCGTACTTCCTCTGATTTGCTTGCTACTGCTTGGCATAGTTTAGCTCAGCTTAGCTGCAGTCTTAAATATTTCATATGTAAATATTAATTTGCTTATGCTACCAGGAATCGATGCGAGCGCACGGTCGGCGGCGTGGCAAAATTGCTCAAACTTATTTCGATGTGTATTGCCGAAAAGCAATAAAATTTATTTTTGGTTTGTGCACGCATAGATAGAAAGCATTCGTGTTCGGCCACAGGATTCCGATTCGGATTCGTATTCGTAACTTTCGACCAAATAAAAATGATGTTCGTTCGTGTAATGATTCCGATATTCATTAACTCACTCCGTTGCGTTTGAAAATTACGTTCGTACGCACGGACATTATAATTATTTGCAGGATGTGCTCAAGTACAAATGCGAAAACGCCGTAACTCATTCAGCCGCAAAGTTTTAAACGTCAAACTTTCATCAATTTCGTCGTAAATCTTAAACAGCACAAATCAATGGATATTTTCAGTTCGATTTTAGTTTAAATTTTCTGCATTTGTGTTTTTACCTAACAGTCATATATAATAAATCAAATCAATAGAAACCGCATAGAAATAGACTGAAGGTAAAATTCAAAGGTAAAGTTTTATAAATAAAATGTTACTTCGTTCGCGCATCTAAAACATACAACATTTTCAAAATTATCAGTACGAAGGCATGTGACAGGAGTGACTGTTGAAAGGAAAGGAAATGCTTTGTGGAATTCCCGACAAAGCTATGTGGATTCTTTTACTTAAAAAAACTATTATTCTGAATTGTTTGTAAAGTCGGACGAGATAAATGTTTAAACAAACATCAACATTGACACATACCTCCGATAGCCAGGCAAGCCTAACAATAATGTGTCATTACCTTCCATACAATAAGTGACTAAAGCAACGGAAAAAAAGTATACATACAAGTTGTTGATATTTTCGCGATTGAACGCTTAATAATATCCATGTTTGCGTGTTTTCACGAGCTGGCTGTGCTTTCCTTAATCGAGCGCATGCTTGCTTACTTAAAACTGCGAAAACGAAAACACGCTCGGCACTGATTGCATTCGCGCTGGTGCTGGTTTGGAAAAATGCTAAATTTTTCTGGTAGAAAGCGAACAATGAATGTTTACACAAAGATATGCCGTGATTGTTGAAGAATTATGAACGTGTATTAATAACTTTTAGTCATAATTCATGACTCAAACAATAAATACAACGTTATTGTATGCGAACATTTCGCATTATTCACTTCAGCCCATTAAGCGCTGCATTTATTAGGCTGTACCTTTGCTGATAATAAAAATAAAGAACGCGCTTTTGCTTCTTCTCCTTGCCTGTCCGCTTCTAACATATTTCGCCAATGGCATTGTGTGCCAGGAATGTGTCATGCACTACAATGTCAGATAAGCCTGCCTGATAACGATTGTTAATTAACACGTTGATTGTCCATTCTTGGAAATTGTAATTGCAAGGCAAATTATTTTTTTATAAGAATTGAGAATTGCTTCATCGACTCGTCGGTCTACTCGTTCGTTTGTTCGTCCACAATCGCAAATATTGCAAAACGCTAAACTATTTGCAGCAAATCACTGCTTGTTGCCTTAAAACATTGCTGTATTATCATCATGCCATGCAACTACTGTGATGAACAATTCCCCAGTTATTATTATGTTCATTCTATGCTTAGACCAAGGTTGCTAATTTAATTCAAAATCATTCGAAGAGTCCGACCATCCATCCATTCCGGTCACTTGTTGGATAATTGTAAGTCGTACGTACTTACGTACATGTACATAAATCTAATCATGTTTTAATGAACTTCTTATTAAGAAAAATTAATTAATTATGAATTATCTGCGAATTATGTAATGGAAATAAAATCAAGGTTTTCGCAGATCTAAAGACAACTAACAAACTGCATAATGCCATTTCCATTTATAGTTAATTATCTGATTTAATTGTCGAGATTTCAAATTAATGTAATTTTAAAACCGTGAAACTGAATGTGTGTACACGTACCTAATTTATTTATTTGTACTTTTTACATTTTTAACCTAACCCGCGCTTGATTTACGATCATTAAAAGTGTAACAAATGTACCTGTTGATAATATTTAGGCGCGCATTTATTTATATTTTATTGCTTATTTATGTCGCTTCATTGTTCTAAACGTAAACGTGCTGGCATACAATGCGCATTGAAATCACTGTTACCATCCATGTTTAATGTTATTCTGCGTAAGTGGGTGTTGTGCTGCTCAATAACAAGGATAACCTGGTTCTCTTAATGTGATTCTTGCACGACTGGGGTGCACTTAGAGCGCGGAAACACCACGGGCCATTCCCGGACATCGCAGTAGGAAGAGTGGCCAAGTGGATCAAATCAATCCATTTCCTAAGTAATATTCGATTTGCTTGTTTTGCGGGCAGGCCACCAAGTGCGCTGTACAAGCAAACACTCTTCGGCTGATGATGCACAGTTGGTAATGTTTAACAAGTTTTTACACTTACACTCGGCGTGCCCGACTCCGGCTGGAGGAGAATGAGGAAAAACGTTCATTTCAGACGTGATGTAATATAGAGGCGCGTATTTTTGCAAACTCTGCGAAACGCTGAGCTTCAAGGCTGCTGCTGCCAACCTACAGTACGAGTCGAGTAAATGTACATAGTCATAATGTACAGTACATGGGCATTTGAAATCAATTACAGCTGCAATAACAAACGAAAAATGAAATCAAAACCCAACGAAAACACAATAACAGGACGATTGTAATTGAGCGATAAGTGGCGAGCTCGCGCAATACTACAGTTCGACCATTGAGCACTTGTGGATGTGTCTTTTTCCGCTTTGCTGCCGCTGAATTTCAAAGACGACAGCAGAGAGAAAGAGACTTTTACACAAGATTGCTGAACATCAAGCAAAACCAAGCTTTTGCATTGAATGAGTATGAAATTAATGACGTCACCGTATTAAACATCTAGCAAATTTAGATCAAAAGACCAAGATGGTAACGTATACAAAACACATACGTACGTATAATAAATGCAGTTGCAGGCTGCTGGGTAAATGTCATTTGGTGTTTGGCAATTTCATATTTCACAGCGTTTAATTGAGTAGTAAAAAGTAAAGTAAATGAATGCCTGGATGCAAATAGCCGCGTGCATTTTAATTATAAGTACACTTTTTGTTCCTCGCTGCGCAGCTCCATATGACTAGCTATGTATTTATAAAGGCGAAATTGTGGCGGCGTCTGGTGCGCACGATTTCAAACCGCCACTCAAGAGTGAGTCTCACTTAATTTTAATATGATTTATACAATTCCAGCACTCGGGATGGAACCCAAGATGCTCGTATTACGCTCCCACTCGTGCAGGCATCAAACGTATCCGCGTAAGTGCACTTGAAATCCCAATTATGCACTTACTTTGAGCATCGCAACGATTTGTTTCATTTCATTTTGCGACTTGGACAAATGAACATTTGTACGCATATATGTGTTCTATTAGAAACTGTTTCAGAGTTTGGTTGGCTCTTGGCTTGTTGTGCAAACGGATCGGGAAGCTGTCTCGCACCCACCCAACCTAACGAAGCGGACCGAATGATACATTGGAGTTTATTTTTGAAAATTGGAATAAGAGATCGCTAAGTAAGTTTACATTCTGCTGCCGCCGCTGCTGAACAAGATTCATTCGTTTCCTCGGCCGTTCGTCAGCTTCAAAGCGCGCAAACAAAACATGCTCTTCAATTGTTTGCAAACCGCTGCGCATATTAATCAAAACATTAACGCAACAAATGAGCTGCTTTCTTGTCAGGAGCCAAGGAGCCTGCCTAACAAGCCACTGCAATTTATTGGCATGCATAACCATTTTTATCCGCAAGGGAAACTCGTCCATTGTGCGACGTGTACGTGCGAAATTGATGAACAATTGCATAAACCGCCATGACCGTAAATATCACGTCTGCATATCATTCCCTCATGAGCACGAATTCATTACGATTGCTATTATAATTTCGCAAAATTCAAATGCAAAACATAGGAGACTAGTAAGATTATATGAAGAACTTACCATTATTACATTGAATTTGCAGGAGCTGGAAGTAGAGATGTGTTTGTACTCCTGAAACAAATAAAAACCGAAGATTAATGTGATATTCTTGTGTCTTTCGAAGAAGGCACGGGAGGGGGACCCTGGCAATTAATAGATCCACATACATTGTAGAAAGAGTGACATGTGCAATGAAAGATAATGAGCTAATTGTCACTTAATAAATGACTCCGAGCGAGGATGCCCATTAAGAAATTGGATCAAAAATAAATAGAGTTTGAATGAACGCACACGGTATGAAGACCAATCTTTTGGGTGGCATTGCGCTCCCACGTGCGTGTGCCTTCGGAAGCTGTAAGTATAACTACATAAGTAAGTTCATGCGTATAAATACCCGCGAGTATAAACCGAAATTTGTTAATAAATTGCCAAAAATATCGCGCTTGGCGAGCGGAAGTTGCACACGCCGATTATTGGCCGGAAGACGCATGTAGCTGAGAAGATCTGAGCGTATTACTATCTTGCATCGCCTAATTTTGTATCGCATCGTAATTCGCCAGTCGATGTGCACCCGGCGAACGGGCTTGGAGCGTCTCCAAACTGCTTTTTGACGTGAATACGTCTTGAATAGTGGGGAACAATTTAACATTTTGAGGGTCTGAAGAAAATAAGATCAATTTTATCGCATGAGAAAAGGGTAACTTCACTAATCACTGAAAAATTAAAAGTCGAATATCACGCGTTCTATCGGGAATATTGGAAAATGGTTTTCAGTTTCATAATACATATATGTATACTGTTTACACAACCACAATTTTTTTTTCTTTCCAGGATCTCCAAATTCTTCAAATTAGATAAACTTGGTCTCTTAGCAGACTGAGTAGAGTTTGCAGTTTCTGTCATTATTGTTGAATTGTAAATTATTAGATGAATGTATGTAATAAAAGTGAATTAAAAGAAATTGCGTATTTTGCCTGTTCTCATTATTGGATGCCATTGTATGTTGATAAGCGATGTTAATGACAAGTATTATCAGCTGCAAGCTGAACTTGGTTTAGTTATCTAATGAGCGTGAAACGAGACGCATTCGTACGCAATTTTGAGTTACATAAGTAAGAAAAAAGCGTGCAGAACGATGACTGACGCTCAATTACAAGAACAAGAAGCACCCACTAGTACGGTTGAAAGCGTGCAAAAGAGTCAAGTGCACTTAGTAAATGAGGTGAAACCAATTGTGGAAGAAGTACAAACAAGTGGAGTTCAAAGTGCAGACCAGAGTAAGTATGTCCTACTTGCACTACAACTAATTACCAATTAAAATTGCTATCAATTTTGCAAGATATAATAGAATTGTCTATTTTAAAATGCTTAAAAAGGAAGTTTTTATAGAACCACGTGAAATGTTCAGTGTACTTTAGTAAACTCAGTGTAAATTAACCTTATCATTTCCTATCTATAATTTAGCTTATGCTCACTGATGTCTCCGGAGTATCATTAAGAGACGTTAAATATTCAAATGTTTAAAAACAAACAACCTTGAAACCGTCCAGAGAGTTGTGACAGCTAGAGGTTAAATATAAACTTTTTACTTCAATAGCGCCATCTACATATAGTTTTATCTCCTTCTTTTTCATATATCGCCGTATTATAAAGACAACTATCTTTGTCATAGTATGTGCCATTTTATATCCAAGGAATCAGGATTATTTGGGTAAACTATCAATTTCTTTATGGATAGTCAGCATTGCAGGTATTTTCAGTGTCGCTCGCAAAATAGAAGTCAGCCATATTGTTCATTAGCAGTGAGTGGATACTAAATCCGAACAAATCAGGTACACACATGTAAACAATATTAATAATCAATTTCTCTACACAGACCCATGATTTCTTGTGTTCTATTGCCATCACAAATTTATTTGTTTGCACCACACGTCAGATTTATAGTGCCGTGCACGTCGGCCCTATCTGTCTGATTACCTAATACTTTTCGTTGATTATTTACGATTCCGATTATTTGCGCATTCATTTGTGGTTATGCTACGTGCAAAATTACTCGACGTTGTAGGTCGAGCCGCTGAACCGATGCAGTAGAGAGAAAAAGTGATGTTTTCAGTCGCATTTGACTTGTCGGCATTATATTGTGTGCTCTCATTCTTCAATGAATTTGATTTTACTGCTCAAGATCTCAATTTTGACCATGTTTGATCAGATACAGTTAATTATACCTGCAAAGTTCTATTGTAGGTGACACACAGAAAGAAACAAAAAGTTAAAGATGAATCCATCACCATCCTCATGGTGTAACCCTCCTCCTCCAGGAATTGAGATTGACGAAGAGAGTAAGAACTCAAATCATTCGTCAGCCAAGAGCTACTCTGGCGTGCCAATTGATCAGATTGATCCGTACTTAAAGAACCCAGATTATGTTAAGTACAAGCATCACGGACACTCTAGAAAGTCCAGAAGCATATCACTCGAACGGGTAAGATCCCGAACCAAGTCACGATCACGTTCAAGGGAGAGACGACGTAAATATCATTCAAGGAGCCACAGTCGTAGTAAACATAGACGTTCACGCTCAAGATCGCGAGGACGTCGGCACCGCCGCCATTCGTATTCGTCCAGTCGGTCACGTAGCCGAAGTTCATCACAGTCACGGCACCGCCATAAGCACAAGCGCAAGAAGTCCAAGCGAAGCAGGTCTCGCAGTCATGAACACGAAAGACACAGAAGACATGAACGAAAGTACGCATCTCGAGCCGAGGCACAAGCGAGTGCGGTCGACAACGATCAGAATGAAGAGTCTGCTGGGGAGGAAGAAGAAGATGTTGACGCGAAAGAGAATGCATTTAAGAACGATGGGTCTTTCTTGGAGATGTTCAAGAAAATGCAGGCGGAAAAACAAATGGCCGAGGCAGAAAAAGCACCTGCAGATCCATTAGCAGCTACGACTAGTACTGAAATAAAGAAGCCATTTCCTGCATTTGGGAAGCGACGAGGAGGAAGGGTACTCAAAACGGGGATGGTAGAAAAGACCAAAGCGTCTGAGGATGACGAGCTGGAAAACGCCACCGATCCTTGGTCGATCTATCTGAAAGAAGTGAAACGCTACAAGGAAGCTTGCTGTGATGATGATTCGAAAACGCGTCCTCTTGTAAAATAAGTGCTAGAATCGCGTGAACACCAAAAAACGAACCGCCAATCTTCTTCTAATCTTAATTATCCTAATAGAATTTAGTTTTTCATTTGAATAATTAGCATAGCTACTTATATTTATTTCTTTATGAGAAACAAAATGGATGACGATATAGGTAATTAATTTTTGAAAAAAATCATGAGACACAATAGCGGCGCATGATTGTTAGTTACGCCATACCGTTCATTCTCATTGGAGTGGTAAAAGTTCGCCTTTTACAAGTGGTGCGTTTGTTCCAGACACCATGCCTGCCGCACCAGAACTTCAAACTGCACCGTTTGACCCACGGTTCCCCAACACCAACCAAACTCGCTACTGCTACCAAAGCTACTTGGATTTCCATAGATGTCAGAAAGTCAAAGGCGAGAATTACAGCCCTTGCCAGTATTTCAAGAAAGTCTACGGATCTATGTGCCCCAATGCTTGGGTTGAAAAGTGGGACGGACAGCGAGATGAGGGTGTTTTCCCAGGCAACATTTAAACATCTAACTTTCTTAGAGTGATAGTTCAAAATGCGTAGGCAGATATTTAATAATTGATTATTATAGTCCAATTCCAATTTCAATGGTTCAATAAAGTCAGAGCAACTCGCTGTGTATTGTATATAATAAATTATTATGTGTTCACTACCTTGGTTCAAATATTATTGTTCTCATATTTCCGTAATCACAAATTGCAGGAGGTTCATCTACTGGTGATATTGAGAACTATGGACATGTTTTGTTTACGTATTGCTCAAATCAGCTGATTGAGAAATAAAGAAATTCACAAGTGCACTTACTTTTTACGATGTTAGAGTCAACTTGCGAAGATTATACGAAACTAATTAATATTGATTTAGACGCCAAGGTAACCAAACTAATGTATTACCCCTTTCCGAACAATAATCATTCAAGTGTTCTATAGTTAGAGCCAATAAATCAATCGGTCGATGCATTACTAACGCGCCTGGAAGAGTTTGAAACAATGGTATTGCTAATTCAACAAGAACGTTGCAATGCAATAGGTTTAACAGGCACACTGACTGATTGCATTGATTTCCAACCACAATTGCAACTTTTATGCCAAAGGATTGATACCTTAGAAAAACTAATAGAGCATTTAAAGAGCCATATAAATACCATTGAATTAAAACTTGAAGCGATGGAGGAGAAGTATGGGCTTACCGATAACAGTAGCATGTTCAAGAACTTTTTAAAATCTTCATTATTTGTAAGTAAAACCAACATTGAACTTAAAATATTCAATGCAACACGCATTTTTCCAGAAAAAATCGCCAGAAGTAAAGAAAACTTCTATAGATATAAATGCACCATTGGAGAAATTACAAATACAGGAATATTTTGTGAATGACGATTCAAACAAAAGTTGAAATTTGTTAGAGATACCTATATATAAACTTATAACAAATGTTATGTTTTTGAAATATAGCTATAATAAAATGTTGAAATTTACCACCAAAGTGCACGGATACGAACAAATCAATGACTAATTTTCAGCAATTCACAGAGGTAGTAACCAAATGCGCGTGCTCGTGGCATTAGCTTCCAGCACCAGAACAACAATAACACATTGCCAATGCGTATTTAACTAACAACAGCAGTGATTGATTATTGCAAATTAGTGTAACAAATTGATGCCAGTGCACAAATTTATGTGAAATGGAGCCTGACACTGATTTTTTGATTGCCAATTCGACGCGTTCGACACTTTTACAACAGAATGAGGTTAGGACATACAACTCAGTGGTAATAAAAACAAGGAAACCCTACGTCAAGATGATGTTTCTTTTATATTTCAGTCACCGCCTCCATCGCAAAATCAAGCCCCACAAAACCAAAACCCACGAGCATTGCCCCAATATGTGGCCACCATATCATGTACTCTGGCAGCTATGGCCGCAGGAATCGTCCTAGGATGGACATCACCGATTAAAACCAGCATTGAAAATGGGGACTTTAACCACATTCCAGTGGATGACAATCAAATGGGATGGATTGGCTCACTGACCAATGTTGGGGCATTACTTGCTTGCATACCTACAGGATTCATATGCGATTCCATTGGGAGGAAAAGCATGTTATTGATATTGGTTCTGCCGTTCTCTATCGGCTGGGCGCTAATAATCTTCGCAAGGAATATTGCCATGCTCTACGCTGGAAGATTTATCACTGGCCTTGCTATAGGTTCTTGCTGTGTGGCAGCTCCAATGTACATCAGCGAAATAGCACATAGGAAAGAGCGCGGTAAAATGGGCAGCTACTTTCAGCTTATGGTCACTGTTGGGGTATGCTTCGCATTCGTCTTTGGAGCTTTCCTAACACCACTGGTTTATACGATTGTTTGTGCATCGGTGTGCCTAGTTTTCGGAGCAATGTTTGCTTTTCAACCAGAAAGTCCCTTGTATTACTTGAAAACCGGAAAGTTCGAGAACGCTAGGCAATCATTGGAGCGCCTACGAGGAAAAGACTACAACGTTACGGACGAACTCAACGAATTGGAACAATCCTTGCACGAAGTACAAGACCACTTTGCTATTTTCCGCGCGTTGAAACGGCGTGGTGTACAACGAAGTGTCATGATTGTGATGACGCTCATGTTTTTCCAGCAATTTTCCGGAATTAACGCGATTATTTTCTACACCGGTGACATCTTCGAGGAGGCGGATGTGAAATTGGATTCACATTACTGCACGATCATTGTGGGCGCATGTCAAGTGCTTGCAACGTTCGCGTCCTCGTTCATTGTGGACCGAGTGGGACGCCGCGGGATGCTAATCTTCTCCGGAATGACAATGGGCATAGCACTGACATCTTTGGCGATTTTCCTTGCTTTGAAACGATCTAAATTTTTCACCGACGACACGATCAAAGTTCTGGGATTTCTGCCAGTTGTTTTGCTCGTCATTTATATAATCGCCTTCTCAGTGGGCTTTGGGCCTGTACCCTGGATACTCTGCGGCGAGATGTTTGCGCCTGAAATTAAAGGAATCGCCAGTTCCGTTGCGGGATCTTTCAACTGGTTTCTTGCATTTATAATCACGAAGTTCTACCTGCAGCTTGCGCAATCGATGGGCGACCAAGATTTGTTTTATATTTTTGGTATGATTATCACCGTTGGTGCTATGTACGTCTTTCTGAGCGTTCCGGAGACTAAAGGCAAAACGATGTCTGAGATTCAAGACGAATTACAGCATTATTGAATGAAGTTTTGTTGTGAAACCAGTGAGACTAAAATTAATTTAATTTAGCAGAAATCTCATAATAGATTTGTATGGAAATCATTCCCAGAAATTAGTAGGTGTACTTGTATAACTTTATATTTACATAGACAGCCAATTCTTAATCGTATTGAACTACATGTTCTATCTACACGCACGCACGATAACTTATCAGAAGATTCTAAATATATGTTGAAAGTAAATGCAAACAGTCAATGTAAATAAATGTCCAGCATCGAATGAAATATTCGTCTCTTGCTTGAATCTATTTTTATTTGTTTACAAGCACAAGTGTTTGGCACAGTCGCGAAGGGAATTGCAATGTTTGAACGTGAGCGCGTTGGCGCGCATCTCGTCGGTGTAGTATTACAAGTGTGCGCGGATTTTGTCTTACGCGGCGAGAGCTTTAGCGAGCCTGCGCTTTTCAACGGCGCGCACACGAGCGCGAGCTTTGCAGGAAAAGCTAGACGCTCTGCTGCCGTCCATTGCGAACGCAGTACGCCGCTACGGCTGATCGGCTGCGACGCCGATGATTACCGTCGAGTTCGACCGCGCCACACCACCAAACATTCAGCAGGATTAGCTGCAAGCGCAGTGCCGTGCATCCCGGGTGCGGGTCGATTCGTCGCGAGCCTCGATTCAAATAAAAGACTAAAGGTGGACCGCAAGTGCTACTAGGACAATTCTACACGCTCTATCTTCTATTCTTCTGAACAATAATTCGCCCGACAGTGCCTTCCACCAACCCAAGTCCTTGGTTGGTCTCGTCCTGTTCCGCGTTTGTTTGGGTGTTCGGCAAAGAGAGGTAAATACAACCAGACAACGCGCTGAAAAGGTGAGTGGAGTGGAGGACTGCATGCGAATGAATATCGATTGCTAAAATGCAATTTGTTTGCGCTTTGCTCGTGCAAGGACGAAATCTAAATGTCATAAGGTCCTTCTAGAAAGTCCCTTCGAGTTTGCACTAATTTTGCTTCTCGGGCAAATCAGACAAAGAACTCAACTCTCAACCGTCAGTTGGAGGAAAATTTAAGTTGTCAACCGAACGTGTGAAGATTGGAAGTTGTTTATTTGTTTTTTCTTTCTTATGAAGCTCGAAGCGTTTCTTGGTCTTGACTTGTTTGCGTCTTAACGATGACTGGTGTATTCAAGTGTGTAGTACTTCAGGCGCGTATCGTATGCTCTTGAACATTAGGCGATGAAGCTCATGCTTTATTACTAATAGTGGTGTAGGTTATATTCGGACCGAATTCGCATCGAAAGTAGGTCACGCCAGTTCTTCGCATGGATATGCACATGGCCTATCAACAAAGGCGCATTTAATTCATCGTTCCCCCAGGTAAAACCAAACGAATGCAAGAAAGAAGGGAAGAAACCTGACGTTCATTGTGTTATTCGACGAAGAAAACTTTTAAAGAAAATCTATGACTTATACTGATGATGACTTTTCCTAGGATACGTCAGAGCAGAAAATATTTCAGTTCTTATGACTCATGAACAAATCCTCACAAACTTCTCAACTAAAAATCGAAGTTTCCTGAAAATCATACGCAGTGAACTAACAATAATTTAAATGTCTGCCAAATTCCTAAAATACTTCATTCTTAAAACCGTACATAATTGCATCGTGAATATTTCTATAATTAGCTATTCATTCCTCTTCAAGTTTCCAAACTATCTACGATATGTGTGTCAACGTAAGCTACGCACACGCGAGATTTTTTGTAAAAATATTGCAAAATTCCATTTTTTAGCATTTTTAAATCAAATTTGAAGTAATATTTAATTACGCATCACTTCAGGTACAATTAACGTCAAGAAAATTAATTGCCGGTGTATGAATAGCATCCGAACGAGAGTACAACAAGCAACATTAAAATTAAGCAACTTCCCCGACCTTATTAAAGTAATTAACTCAAACTATCAAGTTATCAAGCGCAAGCGCCATGGCAATCGTTGCTTCTTTATGATATTATTGTAATCATGAACATGCATTACACTGAATGAATTAAACAACAACAAAATAGCAAATGATTTCGGAATTGCGTACGAAAATAAAAATATCATTTAACATTGGAAAATATGCATATTTAGCAATGCTAAACGGACGATAATATGTGAGGACGCCCGACGCATAAACAAAGTATTATTTACAAGGATCGGACCGGCGAAGGAGAGCCGGTTTCCACGGGAAAGTCGATGGAAAGCGCGCAAAATCAATACTGCCGCTGCTGTTACACGAGTTACTACGGGAAAATCAAGGACACGCATCGTATTGTACTCTTGTTGTACTACGAATACGCGCGTTGTGGGGCGGCTGCGTGGAACTTCAAGACCGAAATCGAATAGAAACGGGTTGGAGGTGAAGGAGTTGCCGAAGGACACTGACCTAAACGAACAGCCAGTCTGTAGCCTGTTTGTTTATATTCCTCGCGGAATGCAAATTTCAGCACGGGTATTTCACTGTTTATCTTACTTTTCTTTGAGTCTTACTTAAATCTTAAAGAAAGCTTACGACTCTAAACATACTATAAATACATACACATAATATTAAGCCATCGCATCGGCGAATTGAAACAAAACCCAGAGCCCAATGGCTCGTTTATAATTTTAGCATAAGCATTAGCTCTTTGCCCGTAGTTGTTCGAATTAGGCCAATGCATTTGTTTCCTTGACGCGTGAACACATCGGCGATCATCCAGCGTGCCAAAAACGAGCGCTCGCTCGGTTGGAATGAAAGTGAAACGTAAATCTGGATGAAAACGAAGTGGAAATGGAATGGAATGTAAGCAAACGAACATGCTTTCTTCTCGCCACAAAAAACTTAATTTGCTTAGGCAAATAACTATGTACTTAAGAATAAGTACTTTTAATAATCAATAGGAAACAATTGTAGGTAATTTACAATTAGTTGTAATTTGTTAAATTAATTGCTCGAGATATGCGGGCGCACAATGCCAAAGCCAAAGAGTTGAATGGAATCTAATTGAATAATGCATAGAAAATAATAATTGGTAGATACACTCTTCTTCAAATGAATGTGGTTCATGGCTGAAAAGCAGCAAAAGTAAATTGTTGCGTGCATCAAGTTCAATACAAGTTAATGGTACGCTTCACTGAGCAAAAGTCTTATGAAATGTGAATGTCAACTCAACGCATTATGCGATAATAAGATTATTAATAAGTGATTAAATATTTCAAAAATTGACTTAAAACACTCAAAAAGTGTTATTTTTATACGTTTTATATGTTTAATTTCTTAGTATAATTAGTATCATATTCTAGGTTGCTGTGATGAAATTTTCAATATTTATGAACTAATAATGAGCCTTCTTTATTATGCGTTCACCTTGCAAGTGAGGAAGCGCAGGCGCGTTGTGATAGCACAAGCAACAAAGCATTTCTTCCGTTTGATAAATGAACGGATAACGCATAAGCACGCATAAATTCATATAATTAGACGTGATATCTTGATGTAGAAGAACAAAACGCAGCAACGAATGCCATTCGATCGGGGCTGCTACTGCTGCTGCTGTTGTTATAATTTCCAATGCGATTTAATTTTATCGCCCGTAATTAATATACAAAAGCTTGCGCAACAACAACTTATTGTCAGTTCAAGTGTGATTGAAATATATGAAATCTGATGGAATATTTATTCGCATGCCCGCTTTGAAATAATTATTATACCAATTATTTCAAGACTAAGTAGCAAAATATTATTCGCTACTAAAACTAAAAATACAATAAAATTAATGACTGATGAATGATTTTAGTTCCGCAGGCATTCAAATGCGAAAATCTTATATGTACATACTTACTAATTGCAATTTTCGGTTGTTATATTTTAATTTAGAAGTTTTATCAATAACTAATTTGTCAATGTCAAAGATCAAACATATATAGCAATTTTGTTCTAATATACTATAATTTTACACAAAGATTTACAAACATTTTATATAATTTTCAGTCAAATACGTAAGATTGTGCAATGGTCTTGCACGAAACTAATTGATAAAGTTATGCAGTTATCTCGCGATAAAGAATCAACGCATCCGGACTTTTTAAATCTCAGCTTACATTTGTATCGTCTTGCAGATCAAGCGACAGCGCAACGCAACGCAAGTGCGATTGAATCATGGTGGTTGTGAGTAACAATCCTGACGATGAAAGTCGTCTGCAACTCAAGAGGAATCCCCTCGCCGAAGAGGCGTATAGGAACATTACTGGGTGAGTTAATGTAACATAAAGCAATTTCTACTAAACTAACTTCCAGCAAGCTAACTGGCGCATTAAAACTAAACAAAAATTATCAGCTGTCAGGAAGAGACCGCAAATTTATCAGAAATATGCAGCATGTTGACAACTGCGAATACAGCAAGGCGAGCGAACGAAGCCAATGCAAAATAACGCATATTGCTTGCAAGATAAAATAGCTACTTGATAAACTAAACTAAACTTCACTAAACGGTCGCGTCGTAGAGCAGTAGTAATATTATAATATGCACATAGTAGTAGTGGCAAAGCATGCTATATGCAAGCGTTCCGTTCAAACCTTGGTCGAAATCAGAATCGATCGCCGGTTGCCGCGGGCAAAACGTTACCTCTGCGCGAAAAGAACACCGCTAATTGTTATTAAATAATTGAAATTTGTTTGCGACCCATCAGTGTGTCCTCTGGCTGTCTGGATGGAAAGACTATAGCTTAACACAGTTGCAAAGTTGTTTCGCATCAGTGAAATCAAAATAAATGTGTTTTTCTGCTGGGTGCGCGTGTGAACCCAAGTGCACGAAGAACACCATGGTCGTAAGCACTTGCAAAAACAAAACCAGGTACTTAATGCGAAGACATGGCACATGGCAGAGTTCACACGATATTCAGCGTTATTTAACAGTAGCGCTCATTGATAACGCAGCTGAAACTTGTTTAAATTTATCTTGCGCACGATGTTTACTTAACATACGAGCCGATTTATATTCGGCAGATAAACGCGATGAAAGAAACATTATTGTCTGTTTGCAAATACAAAGTAATTATACACATGATATACTTTACTTGCTGCTTGCGTCTTGCTCGCTTCAGCGAAGAGAGATGTGAACATGAGTACATATTTCAAGTGCACTCTGCACCTACCTGAGAAGCTGAGGCATTAGGGGCCCATCCACGTACACGCAACTCCACGGTATACAG
>NBZA01011919.1:0-67931 GCA_003054995.1 Aleochara bilineata | reverse complement strand
AAAAGTGACATTGCCGTATGGACAATGCAATGTCTCCATACACCTCGACTAGTTTTTTTCTTACTTGGACTGCATTTTTACCTTTTAGAGAATAAAAGAGTAAAATATGTCAAAAATTTAACTTTTTTCCTTATCTATAAACACTCACTGGATAATAACTATGGCACATAAACAAACCAAATTTTTCACCAACAAAGCTTAATAAATGCACAATGGAAATATATAAAGTCTATCTAATTATAATTAGAAAAAACCTCCTAGAAACAACAATAAAGTCATCTTTCTGAAAATGCGGCGGGAACTTTCCGAACGACCAATATCATTATTAGTATATATTTCAAATTGGAATTATATTCGAAAATCCTCTCTGCAATTAAGCTTTAACGTAATGAATTCACTTTGTGGATTTTGTTATAAGCGCACTTTACTAATAATTTACAGAAATAAGCCAGCGCGCTTTGTACATAAATTGAGTTGTAGGTACAAGTGAAACAATTCCATAATTTGATTAATTAAAAATAAATTACCATTAAATCGGTTAAATATTTTACAAAATAAATTGATAAATGGTTCGACATTTTCATAACACGACGAACGCGAGCAAGAAATATGTCAATGTTCGTCGCAAGTGTGTTGCCAATCTATTAACCGGGTTAACCGCGAACAGAGACGAAGAATGTTTGCTCAAACATTTAACCACTCGGAATACAAATACGGCTATTTACTGCCAATATTTCAAGCATTTTTTAAGCAAAACTAACTACATATATAGACTACGTACGTGGTCTAGTTGGCAACCGTTGGGCATATCCTCTAAAGCCATTGTCAATTCATTGTCCTAAAGGAAACTTTCTTTTCTGCTGCTTTTATTTGATCCTGTTACAAAGTACCAAGGTTTATCATAAACAGACTCACAAAGCCTCGCAAACTAATTACTTCATCATTGTAGAGGAACTCATTACGCGTTTGTTTTGAACTCACAGGAGAATATTTCGTAGTGGGAGTGGATATTGACGAATACAACGAGAAAAATCCGGCTACATATTTGCAGCGCTTCCTCACCGAGGAATCCGATCCGGGGGCACAGCGCGCATTTCGACATTATTTAGGCGTTGTGCCTTCCAGTCCAGTGGGATTCGAACATTTCACCGTGCAAGTGAACCGGTATTTGGAAAAACCTCCCTTTAATTTTTCAAATCCTTTAAACCACCTCGGCGTTACAGCTGGAAAAATAGTAAGTAGCTTTCGGCCTAATTACAATTTACTGTGCAACGTCAATTGCACAACTCTTTTGTTCTTGTTTTCATTGTTTATCGATCAATTCAAAATTAGATAAGAGCTGGAGCTGCATACTTATACGATGCTGTGCATCTCTACGAACGCGCGCTTCTGGAAATATTGGATCAGGGTGGTGATCCACGTGACGGTTTGGCCATTATTAACTGCATTAAGCGCACGCATTACAAGAGTGCCATGGGGTGAGCAAGCTTAAATCTCGCTCATAATTTTATATTAGGTACATTCTAGAATAAACTATATTCAGTTATATGGTCTACATGGACGAGAATGGAGATGCCGAGGGCAACTATACGCTTATTGCCCGTAAACGCTTACACCCTCATGCGCAGATCTTCGACCACTTCAGCTTCGCAAATGATTCGGATAGCGACGATAATGCTACCCTCAGAAGTGTGGATAACTTCACTCTCGGTTATGGCCTCTATCCAGTTGGCGTATTCGCATTGCGATCGAACAACTCCACGTTGCCGGTGAGTTGCACATTTTTAATTGCAAGTTTGGTGGATTTGAATTTAAATGAATATGCGGATTAATCGCAAATTTAGCGAAACCAATAAATAATTGCTGATGCGTTGCAACTCAAAAGCGAATGAACTCGATTTTAATTAAACTGCCAGAGTATGCATTTAGCGTAGCGTTTCGGCTTCATTAACATCTAATTACTACGCGTTACTTAATACTGTTATTAATTAATTAATTAGAATTAGTGCCTGCGAACTACAAGTGTGCGTGTGTTCTCCGAGAAGTTAAATTAAAACTTGAGAGACAATAATATAAAATGAAGCGTTTTCTGTCCTTTGTCCTTTTTTGTTCGTTCCAGGTAAGTACATAATGGTATTTATTTCAAGTGGCGTGGATTAGTTCTACTTTTGTGTACATTTTGTGCAATTTGCCAGCTTGGACTGTGCGCCACTCCGCCTGTGGTTGGGATTCCTACAAAGCAAGAACTAACTGGTGTGTTACAAACCGTCGATGAAATTTTCATTCAGTTCAAAGCGATGGTGAAAGATGAAAGCACGTCCACTGATGAGTCAATGATTGATGATGCAGCGAAAATTGTCCGTCACACAGATGAGATACTCGCTTTATTGGAAGAAAACGCTCTGCTTAGTAATTTTAAAAGTTTTACATCCTGCCTTCTTGTTTTTATTTGGGAATTTGCGTGTTTGTAGAAACACTTTGTATGCGTTCAGAGAATACTCTGCATATTGATGACGATGTGCGTGATGTTATAAAGAAAACCATGGAGGATGCAAGGAAATCTCTGAAGGAATGCAGTATTCAGATACATGACGAGACGCGAAAGAGTTCTGCGCATGTTTTGAATGTTGCAGGAAGCGCGGCTGATCGCGGTCAAAAATTAATGGAAACTTTGGCTGCGTGCACGAAGAAACCTGGTAAATGTATGAAAAATTTAACTTTTAAATTGAATTAAAAGCGTATTCTTTATCCAGGGTTCCAAACATTAGCATGTACAAAGAATATTATAACGAATGATGTTTTTCCTTTGAAAATTCAAATGCTGGAAGCATTTGAAGCACATAAGACCGGGCACTTGAAGGCAATTGAAATCCGTAATAATGCATATGAATGTACAGACCAAGTGGTTGAGAAATGCCGGAACAAATTGCAGGATATCGTTAAGAGTATTCAATAATATGAGACTTTTGTAATATGTAATAAAATGTATTCCTTTAAAATCTGTTTTTCCTTTTTGAAATTGTCAAACTCAGTTTGGCTCATTGAAGATTTATTAAAAGTAAATTAATTTTTTCTTTAGTATTTACAACTGACAGATGACATTGATTGGATTAAAGGACGACCACCAATTGCGGTGCCCCCTTGCGGTTTCCGCGGAGAGCTATGTGTATGTAAGTATCACAACACAATTCAATCAAGAAATATTCACACAAAAATTAGGCCTGAAATATAATTATGATTGCGGCTGAGCCATTCCAGCTTACACGCTCGAAATAATTTACGGCGTGGCGGGCGGCATTCTCGTCGTCGTCGCTATCATCGGATTGATTTTATATCGGAACTGGCGGTACGAGCAAGAGCTGGACAGCCTGCTGTGGAAAGTCGACTTCCGCGAGATTCAAATCAACGACGAACCCAACACCAACGGGGGCTGGACGGGCCCGAAGATTACCAGGGTAACGTTAACAAAAGCATCCCAGTATTATTCAAAGATTTCCCTTCGAGTGTTCAAACGTGATTGCTTTAATAGTTTAGGAAAATATCGACGATAATGAATCTGATCCGGGACTGATTAAATTTCTGTATTAATTAGGCATTGCATCCGCTTATAAGGACCAGCCAAGTGTCGCTCAGCTCAAATCCGGATTTTGACTTCCGGTATTCAAGCATTTTCACCCAAATAGGTATCTACAAAGGACGGGTGTTTGCAATCAAGCGAGTCAACAAGAAATCAATTGATATCACTCGGGAGATGAAAAAAGAGCTCAAGATGGTAGGGAGTTATAGCAATTTTCATCGAGTTTTCAATTCATAATTTTCTGACATGAATATTAAATCTCCATTCAAGATGAAGGATTTACGACATGACAACTTGAATGCATTCATTGGAGCATGCACAGATCCGCCAAATATCTGCATAGTTACTGAATATTGTACCCGGGGAAGTCTAAAGGTGATTACTTACAAGAAATTATTAAAAATTACATAATATTTTATTATTTCAACAGGATATTCTAGAAAACGAGGATGTTAAATTAGATAACATGTTCATCGCATCTTTGGTAGGCGATATTCTTCGAGTGAGTATTATTATTAAAAAAATTCACTTAACAAGTGTGTGATTACTTTAATTACTTATAATTAACTTGATTGCTTGCCCAAGCAGAACTTTCAATTAAGTGAACTATGCACGTACCTATAAGAAATTCACTTCGAGTATTATTCTCCCTCATTTTTTACAAGCCTAAACAGCTTTTCTTGGTTATTTTTTGCATCACCTCTACACCCGACACGATATGATAGCAATTATATTTTTATGCTAGAGTTTTATGAGTAGACAGCATTGTGCTTGCTTGTCGCATCATTTGCGCCTGGTTTTTTGCTTGTTAGGTGCTGGCAGTATGACGCTTATTAAATCAGCACTCAGTGCTAATCGCCTCGGCAATTTCCACAACATGATAACCGATATTCGCATCCCCGGGCTTTAAGGGCACGTACATTAGCCATTAATCTCTGTGGCCAAGCGCACAACTTCAAACTTCCATCCCTCGCAAAGACACAACACGGAATAATAATAACACCCAGCCTGAATTGAAATGCGATACGCGTTATCTGACAAAATTATCTACGCAACAGCATTTCATCAGTTTAGTTCTTCTCTGACCTTACATGACCTAACTCAACCGCGATCTGTTTGGGTTTGCACTGAAACGCATTGCAACTACGAAAGTCACATGTTTAATTAATGGCTTTCAGGGGATGATTTATTTGCACGAGTCGCCCGTTCGCTTCCATGGAGCTTTGCATACGGCGAACTGCCTGGTTGACTCGCGCTGGGTGGTAAAGATTGCTGACTTCGGTCTGAGGGAGTTTAAACGTGGCGCTGAGGATCACTCGCTGAAGGATTCTGCTAAAATATTGGAAAAATGTCGCAGTATGTAGTACACATTTATCTATTTTAATTAGTTTCAAAATACTACATGTTCGAAATCATTTTAAACAAGTAAAAGTCGTCATCTGCAACTGGATAATAATTCAACATAAAAGCTCGTTTATTAGGATTAAAGCTAGTAGGAAATATTATTTTACACATGCGTACGTTTGAAGCTATTCGGGTGTGAACGTAAATCAATTACGCGCAAAGGAATTTATGCGTAAAACATTATGTACATCAATGTTACGCGAACATATTTCACGCAAGAAGGTAATTATCCGGATATTCAAGTAATCTATAAATCTTTCCCCCTAAGCGTTTATTTCTAAACAACATTCCTTCGCTGAACTTGATGTATTTCAGTGTTACTTTATCGCGCGCCCGAGTTGCTACGAGAAACAGAATCTTACATTTCAAAAGACCTGCCAATGGGCACCCAGAAAGGTGACACGTACTCGTTTGGCATTATTCTTTACGAGCTACACAGCAGGCACGGTCCCTTCGGTGAGACGAATCTCTCTTCGGCTGAGATTCTCAATCGCGTCATATATTGCTCACCTGGATGCGCCCCCTTTAGGTAAGCCGTCTAAACAGCAAAACAAAAACAACATCAACCTCGGTTTTCAATTTGTTTACAGGCCTTCTTTAGACTCGCTAGAAAACAGCTTCGACTTTGTGCGCGACTGCCTGAAGGAATGTTGGCACGAGAACCCAGATGAGCGCCCGGATTTCAAGAGTATACGCGCCAAACTACGGCCACTTCGTAAGGGGATGTAAGTATGAGAATCATTTCCTTGCAGTATAACCGCATGCAATAAAAGTTTTACTTTGCGAAGTCAACGTAATCTTTACTTTGATCTACAGGAAGCCCAACATTTTTGATAACATGATGGCTATGATGGAAAAGTATGCCAATAACTTGGAGGCACTGGTTGACGAACGCACGGATCAATTACAAGAGGAAAAGAAGAAGACCGGTGAGTGTGATGATAAGCGTGCTGAACTATGCTAACTTTGATATTTCAGAGGCACTTCTCTATGAAATGCTCCCACGCCCAGTAGCCGAGCAGCTGAAGCGTGGTAACAAAGTAGAAGCTGAGGGCTTTGACTGCGTTACCATCTATTTCAGCGACATTGTCGGTTTCACACAAATGTCTGCCGAGAGTACACCGCTGCAAGTTGTGGATTTTTTAAACGACCTCTATACATGTTTCGATTCGATCATTGAAAATTATGACGTTTATAAAGTTGAAACTATTGGGGATGCATACATGGTGGTAAGGAGATGCAAAAGCTTTTGATTTATTTATATATGTATTGGCTGGGAAATTGGTTACTAGGTAAGCGGTCTTCCCTTACGCAACAATGAGCACGCTGCCGAGATAGCAACCATGTCCTTGCATTTGCTATCAGAAGTGAAGCATTTTACAATTCGACATCGCACCAATGAAAAGTTGATGCTGCGTATTGGAATTCACTCAGGTATTAAATATGATCGGCGCATGCTAACTTTCTATGCAATTTACGTTGATGTTGCATAACAATTCAAGGTCCTGTTTGCGCTGGAGTGGTTGGTTTGAAAATGCCTCGTTATTGCCTTTTCGGTGATACTGTCAATACAGCCAGTCGCATGGAATCCACTGGTGAACGTTCGTATTTTCCAATACTTATTACATCCGTCTGTTGTCTGATGCTTTCAAATGTTTGTTTTAGCACTGAAAATTCATTGTAGTAAACAGTGCAAAGAGCTGTTAACAAAACTTGGAGGATATGAACTTGTAGAGCGAGGTATTGTACGCATGAAAGGTAAAGGTGAGCAACAAACATATTTCCTCGTTGGTGAAGAAGAACGAATGAGAATGAAGCGGAAGATAGCGCGCGAGCATCGGCGTGAAATCCTAAGCGGGCGCGTGAAACAACACCTGGATACTAATGGGCATATCATGCCTCGAAGCTCACTGAAGAATAAGAACAACATTTCTCGCAGTCCGATTCCGAGATGCTCCAGCTTCGAGTCGCCGAAACGACTGCGTTTTGCAAGCGGCGAAGATCTAGAACTACGGTCCAAGAGTAATAAATTCTTGAACGATGTTACGTTGACCAGTCCGTTGCAGACTGTGGAATCCAATGTCGACAATTGCAGCGACGCATGGCGTACGTCCAGCACATCTTGCCCGTGCATTGAAAATTTGGCGAATTCAACTGCGACCCTAGCTCAGTTTCAACTTTCCATGCTGGATATGGACGCCGCAAGGCGCGCCAGTTTGATCAAGTGTATGCATGGTAAATTTTCGATAGACGTTCGTAAAACTGGATATATTAAGCAGATGAATGGACACGCAAACACAGCGGGCAGTGTACCAACTTTACGACATTGTCTGAGCGTACCAAAGTTGCACACTATCCATACATTTTCTGCGCCAACGAGTCCTCGTCGCAAAGGATTCGAGTTGTCAAAGTTTTCCGAATGTGAGGAAGTGTTTCCATGTGTTGATTCTACGCCGCTCTTACAGGTCACTACGCATCATACTTAATGTAGTATAAATATATGTACTATGCATTTATCTAGTCAGTTTCAAATCATACATTGGAACTTTATTGCAAAAGTTATTGCAAGATGTGAAAAGTTAACGCAGTAATGACTTAATACACCATACAACAAACCCATTAAGCCAAATATGTTTCTATATCCCAAAGAACCACATGAGCCACACTACGATAAAACATCCTGCTGCTGATTAAAATGTTTTCAAAAATTAAAATAAACTGAACTAGCCTGTTCCGTAAATAAAGGACTAGGTAATCCAATTTGTACAAAATCAGTTTCGAGTTATACAACCGTTTGATATCGTTTATGCATCTGTGCGTTAGTGGTAGAAAAGAGAAGCCAAGTAATGACTAACTATAAGAAATGATATTTTAATCCTTTACATTCAAAACGTTAAAAATGTGAAAATATTTTGCAGTTTGTAGAAAATGATTAGTTTTGACAAATTAAGTCTACGAAACGCAAAAAAATATCCAGAATCTATTAAAGAATACCAACTTTACAACTTCCTGTAATTTACATTGCTTTGTAATACAGCAGACTCTTAGAAGTCTGCAGATGGCAATAGCAATATGGCAATAATGGTAATTAAGATCAGAAAATGGGAGTCAGTTCTCTACTCACTGAGCCCCAATCCTCCAAAAGGTGGTATTTAAACAGTTTTTTTGTTCTAAATCTTTACCTCTGACGGAAGTGATCCCAGAACATATCATTTCCTAGGTTGTACCGCGTCCTTCCAAGAGTGCGTCGATGAAGTCGCCGTAGACTGTGATGTCATCATCTCTGGGAGGCGCTGACTAGTTGTGCTGATGCAAAACACAACTAGTAAATATGGCGTTTAATCCCTTAATCAATGCGCACTTATCACTCCCTTATCGAGTGATCATATCCAGCGTCGTAACTAGGCATGGACGAAAAGAGCAGTTGTCCAGGGCGTATTTTGACTTGGGTACGACTTTGATTACATCGATTGGTTAAGTCGTTTCCAGATGCCAACTTTCGATAGTAATTTGAACAATTCAAACAATATTAATTTAAATCATAAACTTATAACTAAAATAAGTCAGAGACTGTGTGGACTGAGAAAGCTTCTTCTCTTTTTCAGGATAATTATCCTTGTTTTGTATCTGCAGCTGCACTGCAACTGAACTGCAGGTGCAGGCGGCCTAACTGCCAACCGTTGTTAACGTCTGCTAATTTCGCACAATTTTAAACAATTATTTCCCCATAGCTGGGAATAACTTTGTAGCATAGAATTTTTGTAGCAGTAATAGCAGCCTAAGGTTTTGGCCCGTGTTATTCGACTTCGCGGAAGCGTCAAAAAGCGACTAGCCGTCTATAAATTTTTGCGTGAAAGCCACGTAGTACAAAATTATAAAAATTCCCTAGATCAGGGTGAGCGATATTAAAAGATAGACGTAGCGTAAAGCGTTAAATTTTCTCATCGTAGCGAGTGAAAAACTTATAAACGTTTGCATCCTTCTTCCGCGACATGATTGGTGCCGTATCGTCCTTCAGACAGAACATTTCCATAACCGCCTCGTGTTTTTGACTGTATAGTGATATTGTTGCATTTGATGATTCATCCCATCCGAACGGGATGTCCTGCAGATGAGGATCTTCACGCGTTGCTTGATAAAAATTCCGAATTCTTGCTTCATTAGTTTTTCCACCAATCTGCACGCACCAATTACATTAAGAGCCGCTATCAAACAAGACCCTGCAGACGTCAGCTTAAACATTAAGGTCGTGTATGTTCACTAGCGGTAGGCAAAAAAGTGTCCTTTATTCCTGAGAAAAGCGAAACAGGCGGAGACCTAACGTGGCAAAAGCCGCGTTGTCGGAAAACTCACTAAAAACTCACACTTCATGAAGAAGCGTATGGTGTCTATCATTCCATACTTTACAAGTGATTGAATCAAGTTGTTTCTATTGATAAGAATTTCATTCTGAATTCCTGGAAACCGTAAGGAATGACGCAAGCTAAGTGATTCGCAAGATAGCCAACGAGGACTTTCCATCGAGTTTGCGCGTAACTGTCTGTTTCCCAAACGTGGATCGGCTAATGCTTATCGCAATGCAGCTTGCAAACATAAAATTATTTCCTCAATCCGCCATCGATTAAGTTTTCGATTTGCTTACAAATTCGACTTCAGTTGCGTTCACTTCTGCTTCTGCGCAATGGTTGACTTCAGGATCATTGAGATACGACTGAATATATCCTGTGATACTGAATATATGACGATTGAATATATCCTGTGATACATGTTAGAAATAATACATACATACATTCAAGACTGCTGGCATAGGTGTTATATTTATATAAATATATCCAGTGGTGTGTTGGGACCGGCTCGCACCGGCTCGCTCGAGCCGATTGTTAAAATTTCTGGAATTTTTAGAGCCGTTTGTTGAAATAAAGAAAAATTTTAATGCAAGCCCTGTTCTTTAGAATATGAAAAATCGGCCACTAATTTGATATAGTCTCAATCAAACCTTCTTACGCGTCAGTTCAGTTTCTACAAGTTCGGAAAGTCTACATAAATCTAGTAATTACAACAAAATGTCAAAGAAAAAAGATGATTTATTCGCTTTTTTAGAAGAAGAAAAATACCTGTATAAATATATAATATACCTATGTGCGAGCCGGTTGATAAAAATTTGGCAACACACCACTGAATATATCTCAATGACTGCTGGCTTGTATTAACCTAACTTTCAGAAACAAGTGCTTTGCTAACCTCAAATTCCATCACGTTACATACTGGCATTGGCAGTTGGTGTTACTGTGGTTGGTGTATTTGCATTATTATTGAATACAAATACAATAATTTCACGTGCAATATTTATTTTGTTCTATCTAAAGTAATGCACACTGATTTAGCAGCTCATTTGCATTCTGACAAGTGCAACGAATTAATTCAAGTATTACATAATTGCCATGAAGATGTACATACTGACATACTGTAAGCGTATTTTTTTTACTAATTGTATATATCTAATTTTAGAATCCGTTCTTAAAATTTTTTGGAGTGTGTAATTCAGAGGATACGCAGATGCTTAAGTGCCTGAAAGAAGAAAGATTAGCACGTCGCAAAAGGAATTCCGAAAAAGCTTTGGAAACACATAGGAAAGTTAAGGCATTATTGGAAGAAGATGCTAGAAAAGAAAAACATGGAGTGTAATATTATTGATTCAATTGATAAACGCATTTTGCATGATTTAAGAAGTGTTAGCGACCGATACTACACTCACAAGTATGCAGTAAATGTTCAGGGAGTTAAAGATACAGTTAGGCAAAGGATTAGCTTTCATTCAAATCGATTATGCATGTTATCTTTAGCAGACAACCATCCGGCAATGGACAAAAATATCACCAAAATTAACTTTGAAATAACTGATAAGTTGAATAGATTAAATAATACTGTGTCTGGTAAAGGTAAGAAGGGTGCTCAGAAGCTAGAACCATCATCAGTCTTATGTTATGTGGAAACTGATGATAATTGTAAATATCCTGTGTATAGTACTATCAAAGGTAAACTATTGGAGATTAACTCCTCCATAATTGAAAGGCCAAATTTAATTAAAGAACAGCCTGTAAGTAATGGTTATATTGCCTTGCTTTTGCCAAGTTTGAAAGATTTCCAACAAACAAAAGATAACATGCTTGATGAGGACACCTACCTTAAATTTTGTGACGGTAAATCGGAAACTGAATGTAAATCTGAATGAATATAAACTACATATATAACTGGTTTTATTACTGGGATCTATCACCTAAATGCTGCTCATTAACGAGCAATTAGTATCCACCTGCACATACAATCCTAAATTGTGAAAGTCTTGTATAAAACTAACAAACAATTTAAGATTAAGATAAACTACTAAATACTAGTTAAAATTCTAGTGGGATATCAGAGTGCGATGACTTATCACATATTTAAAGTATAGCGATTAAATGTAAACATAAAAGGCACCATAGTTAAAGTTATAAACACTTGTGAATTACATTCACTACAAGAAGTTGCAAAGAATGAAGTTAAGTAATCAAAATTACATTTCAATTGCAAAAATATTATCATCTTTCTTCATGCCTTCTTCCTCGTTATTCGTAGATTTAGAATCATCTCTTTTAAAATCTTGTATAGTCTTTAAATCTCCCTCCTTTTGTTCTCCCTCGGAAACTTCACTCTCACTGTACCTACGATCATGCGAACGTTTCTTGTTGCGATTTTTGCGTTGATTCTTTTTCTTTTGGCCCAAAATACTGGAGTTTGATCTAAAATTTATCGACATTTCTTACTTTTTATCGAAAATCTAAAAGGCATGTAAACTCACCTGAAGAGTTGTCTTAAGACATGATTATTAAAACGGACTGTTTTCTTCAAGCTGGTTGACGGTTCTGTATCATCTTCTTCACGGATAATTGATTCATGACTGAGGGAATAACAATTTTCAAAAGATGAAGCCCAGGCCAGATCATCAATGCTGGATTCAGATATGCTTCTGCTGACAGAACTTCTGCCAGATGATGACATGCGCTTCAATATGCCCTTATGTTTCGGGCTGTAACTGTTGCAGCTCAATTCATCTCCAGAGGATTCCGCATAGGCTCCTACAATATCAATAGCTCTGGACTTGCTTGACTCCAATTTCAAATCCACCGTATCCAAAACTTTATTAGCTTTTTGTGCTTTAGGTTTTGATACTTCTCCCTGCTGCTGGTTTTTAAAATTGGTTTCAACATTTTTACCAAATTTCTCATCTTCTTCGTCGTCCTCGTCAAGGGCATTTACAATTTTCGCATCGCCAATACTATTCGAGATCAAATTTTCTTCATTAATTCCAATTAGGTATAAATCGGGTTTTTTATCACAAGATTTAAGAGCAAGTTGCACAATAACATTGTTGTCCCATGCTTCAACTGTTGTACTTTCAGGTTCAATAAAATTCGAAGGCAGTTTAATATAAATTGCGTAATGCACAGGAAAGTGACCTGCGCTGATGCTTGCAAACTTCAGATGTAAAACTGTGTTAGAATCCTTAAAAATTTTCTCAATTGTACTTTCATTCACGTTTTTCACAGCCAGCGTGAATACTAAACTTTCGCCCAGATGACAGGTGTACTCGGGCATATTATAGACTATATTTGAATCTAAAAAGCTAAGTGTTTCTTCGTTTTGCTCAATTTCCTCAATCAATGGAGGTGTCACAGCGTCCTCCCTAGGAGGAGATATGGATCCATGATCACTTTCGACACCACTATCCTCGCGTGCGAAATCAAAACGATTGTTTCTTTTCACTGGTAGAGTAACAATAAGTTTCTTACTATCCTTATCAAACTTGGCGTTACCTGCGCTTTCGTTTACTTTGTAAGGTAGCGTAATGGACAATTTGTACTTGGCTGGCTTCTCACTCACTATTTGTACTGTGTTTTCAGTTACATCTAAATCAATATCAGTGGCGGCTTTCAAAAGTGGAAGATTTATCTCCACCACAAGTTCTTTCGGTATAGCAGAATTCATTTTCGCCGACCGGTCGTAGGTAAAATTCTCAAGTTCTATATGACTTCTGTGTTTAATTTCATACTTAGGTGTTGTGTACTTCGACTTGTTCTCAAATAAACTCCTGGTTTTAGGTGCCTTAGCCTTTGTTGGTTCACATTTAGGCATTTGTTCAAAAATTTTATTCATAATGTCACTTTCTTCCGGTTGTTCATTTTTACTGGAAGAATCCATTTGCTTCCTAATAATCGTTGCCCTTGGCATACCTTTAAACTTCAGATTTGGAAATTTCAAATTCTTTTGATCCAATTTGCATTCAAAATTACTCTCAATAGCATCACATGCAGTTTTATTCACCATATTCTTAAAAGCGACGTTCTTTTGTGCCAGATGCAAAGTATCCGGATGGAAAACCACATCAAAGACCTGACACCTAACTTTCTTGTTGTCAAAATCTTCGCGCGGGGGTGATAAGGAGTGCGGCAAAGACCACTGTAATCCTTTGTTTCCTTCTTGAAAAGTAGGTTTTGAAGTTGGCTTGCCAACGTGCTCGCTGGCACACACATTTACAAAAGCTTTCTTGCTACCGTCCAGGCTTGTTTTTATGACATAACCCGGTTGAGGGTTAATGAACGTAACATCTACTCCGCGTTGCCGTTCTAACTCGGTAAGCTCTTTCTGGAAGATTCGACGGTTCTCTGGATCGTTGACTTCGTCCACGTAATCACTGAACAGTTGGCGAAATTCTTTGTCTTTGAGTGCCTCGCCGATACGCTCGATTTCATCGCGGCTCAGGTCGAGATCGCGAAATGAATCAAATGACGAATTTGCCATTGCCTTTATCTACACTGCATGCACGAAATTTGGTATCTAAATGCGCAATTGTTGTCAGATATTAGCACGGGTCCGCTGCGCTGTACACTGACTTGTTATTTCGTTGCGGCGTAGAAAACAAACAGCACTATGACAACAGAATAGTTAAGCGAAATTATCGTTTATATCGTGGGTTGTTATGTGGATGGTGACTTTAACTTCACAATGTGTCCGTGTTATGCGGTTTAGTGTGTATCTTCAGTGTTTGTTTGGTACAGAACGGGTTCACGTGGACGAATCAGCCGGTTTTTGCGCAAGCCCAGTAGATGCCGGCCGGCTTTAACATGAGGAAGTAGCCGCGGTAAATTTGAAATTTCTAGGTCACTGTTGCTTTGTTAAGCAATATAATACATGTAATACTCAAAAGTACATTTATTAAAAATGCTTAGTTCATTTTAGCATATAATTTATCTAGGTTCTAAAGAGCTCCCTTGTTGATGATTCTGCAAGGACAATATGCAAATAACTGCGCAGTTTCATATTTATTTTTATCGCCAACCTACAAATGTATGCGGAAGATACTTATTTTTAGTTAAATCAATCCTAACACGTTCAAATTACTGTTAAAACCAGAAGGCTTTAGCGCGTCCTTGTAATTGTTCAATTTGTTTCTATTGCACTGAACGAAACTGTGCATAGTTATCTATAGTTTTGATTGCATTGTGTCCTCAATTTATTAATTACTGAACATTTGCCCGTTGATAAGAACTAAAAATAACTACTGATAATCCATGCATCAATTCGCATGTTTAAGGCTTAAACCGCATTGTAAAGATGAGCACTTAATAAATATTTATATTTTTACCTACATACGTAACTCAGTTAATGGTTTTAACATTTCAAGGTTGTTTCTACACAGTTGGTTTTAAAATTTATTTGTTTGCTATTAGCATGGAATATGTTATTTGTATTCATCTAGTAAATATAAATAATTATAAAATATTAATTTATTTAGTTAATTAGTTACATTAAAAATAGTTTAGTTTATTTATAAAAGAACTTTAGGATCTGTTTGTCTATGACATAATATATTATAAGTGAAGATTTCATCAAATTCTGAATATAGAACTTATCACAAAGATAAAAGGTCATGGCCTCAAGAATGGATCAGGTAATCTTCTTTCCACAAACTTTCACCAAGACTTATTTTACTCCAAAAAGAATGCAATTGTCTTTGTAATAATACTTACCATTGTAATACGAATACGTTTTTATTGGCATTAAAAATGTAGTTCATAACATTTTCCGTTAGTTTTATGCATTAAGAATTTTTTTATCATGTACCACAGTAAAATATGTATTAAAATATATAGTAATTTTCTCAGTTCTTCCCACAGTATAGCAAACCCGGTGCTTTCTAATTTTCGCAATCAAGTAATTTCACCAAGTATTAAAACGATGATAGCAATTTTTAAAATCAATTGCTGTACTCGACTTTCACAAAATCAATAAAGACATCAAATAATAATTAAATTCAAACTTCCTTAATGCGCGTGATTCATAAGTGAGATTTTATATAATTATTATTTGTATTCCTAATTTGCCGTAGAAAAACCAAACACACATAATTGTTAAATGAACTTTGTAATAGTCAATGATAACAAAAAGAATCCAAACTTCGTGAATACATTGAGGTAGAAGAGGAAATGGTAAACACTTTCGATGCGTTGACTCTGTGGATCAGAAGTTATTTCGTGTGATGGCTTCTAGTAGTGAAGTTGACTTTCAAAGAAACATTCCAACACGAAGTGAATATCACACGGCGAGCTTAAATACCAAAGTTTACAACTACTCAAGATGCAACGTATCAAATAAAATACATCAAGTGGTATTTACATTTCACCTTTGCAGTTAGTATTAAGAATCTATACACGGAGTCGCATCTCACAAACAATAAGTTCATAACCATCTTTTAATTTAGGCGCCATGCGCTCGCGAACTAAACTGACAATTATTGTAACTTCTTGTGTATTTATTTCTATCATCATGTGTTTTAATAACAGATATTCTAATATTGAATATCTACCCACACATTCAGCGTCGTACCACAATAGGAACAACAATAACCGAACCAGTGTAACGCCAACTTATCAAGTTCAAGAAGTAAACATAGCTTCTTCATTTAAACACGTTACCAAATCACTAGCTGAGTTAGGAAAAATGGACGAAGTTAGTAAACATATACTAATGGTGAATACCATCCCAAACTCAGGTACGGAGATCTTGGTCTTGCTCCTTAAATGGCTACAAGGATGGAATAATTTCAAACATGTAAAGTTAAGAGGCAATAAGAAACAACTTACCAGTATTGAAATTGTAAGTAAAACCCATGAGAATACTTACTCCTCTCTGAACAATTACATATGCATACAATAATAACTGATATTATTGTTCAAATAATCTTTAAATCTCTACAATTGTTTCATGCAGGAAGAGTTCGTTTATAACACTTACGACATTATTCGTTACGAAGCCGTTCCCATCAGCTTCGACCGAACGATATTTTTCGTAAACTTTACACGCTATGATCGACAATCTCCTATGTATATAAATTTAGTGCGAGATCCAGCAGATTATTTTTTATCAAGGTGTGTAATACATTAGTTATGCACATTTAAAAATAATTTCTTTGTTCATCGTTGACTGACAGGTTTCATCATATAATGCAAAATGTTAACTTGCGGCATTTAAAATCATCAACAGATATTGAGAAGTGTATAATGACTAAGCAACGCGGGTGCGTTCTGGAAACTGGAAAGGATTATGACTTAAGCATACCGTACTTCTGTGGCCAGCAAGCTGAATGCCAGTAAGTGTAACATACAAAAATGCATATGACTCATCGTGTTAAATATGCGCAATTTTAGAGCTTTAAACAGTCACTGGGCTCTTAAGCAAGCACAAACCAACATTGATAAATATTATGCAGCTGTAGGTGTTTTGGAAGAGGTGAATACTACGCTTGATGTGCTCGAGCATGAACTGGCATACTTCTTTCGTGGCGCACGCAAATTATACCATCGTGATTTATTACGTAAGGACTCACGTTTGTGATATTATGGACATAACAAAGTAATATTATGTTTTCAGATCCTTTTGAAAAGAATCGTCGCAAAACACCAAAAGCCAGTGTTGCATTTCGAAAATTTATGAGAATGCTGTTACATAAAGAGTATGAGTTCTATGAGTGGGTGAAAAGTCGCCTGTTCCAGCAGTTAACGCTAATGGCACCACACTGAATTAGAATCAGTGCGATAAAGCGTGATAAAGTTGTTCTAGTATTATTGAAACCAAAGAGTAAATGCGTTTTATTCAGCAGTGCATACTTAGAAAGAAGAAAACCATATTCAAGTAAAAGAAAACCAGTGTGGGTACCAGAACTCTCAATCATTTCTTTTTCGCGTCTTTCAAACCCGCTCCAGCATTAAATTTAAAGAAGATGATATCGCCGTCTTCGACGACATAATTGCGGCCTTGCTGTCTATATTTGCCTGCCGCCTTCGCTGCAGCTTCAGAGCCCTCTTCTTTGAAGTCGACAAACTTCATGACTTCAGCCATGATGAACCCTTTCTCAAAGTCAGTGTGTATTCTACCAGCCGCTTGAGGCGCTTTTGTTCCATGCTAGAGTATTTAAATATTTGTTTAAAAATGTTTAGTAATTACATCTATAAAGTACCTGAATTGTCCATGCTTTTACTTCATCAGGCCCCGCAGTGAAGAAGTACTCCAAATGAAGAGCTTTGTATCCTTGGACAATTATTTTGTCAAGTGCACTAAAACAATCGTTAAAAATAAATAAGATGAAATTGAAACTTCAATACACATATAAACATATACAAATATACACAATATACTAATTCAATAAGTAATTGGACTGAATCTTGAAGACTCTTAATAATAACCCATCAAGCAGGTATTCGAAACAACTAACTATCAATGGTAACTGCTACTACGACAAAGGTTATTTAATTTGATTCATTTTTCTTTCTGAATGATTTTTGGTCAGATCTTCAAGGTTAAGGGAATAGCACTGCCGGCCCTAAACATATAATTATGCTAGTAATTCTACAGCCGTGCTCATTCGTTGAATGGAATTGTCATTTAGGTGGTTGACCATATTCTTCTTAATAGCGCCAGAGAAATTGCATGGCAGCGCCAAATCGGCAAAGCAAAAAATAATATTGCTTTTACCTTCGCTCGAAAACTATTAAGGGACAACACCACAAAAGCAATCAATATAGAAATTAAGTACTGTACCTCGTCGTGTTATTATCTTCTATATATTTTTTTCGTTCTGCTTCATCCATCTCAAGTAGTTTGGCTTCGAACGCGCCAGAAAATGGGATAATGATTGAGCCTGGGTCATTTTTGTCAACCCATTCTTTGATTTTTAACAACCTAAAATGAAAAAGACATTTAATTGATTCCTCCGAACAAATAGATAAATTCGGAATAAGATCAAAGCAATCAGTCAGTATTATGATAACCCAAAGTTGTTTAACGTAATTAAATTAAGTGAAGCACATGGTAGTTAGTATTTAAGAATATGATTGAATGGGTAGCGCACCATTAACGGCACAACAAAAGTGAATATTCAACGCGCACTATTAACGCGGATGAGATGGCGGATTTACAAAAAAATTCACGTCGTGCCGTCGGCGTGTGTAACAATTGCCAATCACTTACCACTTATTCTTCTTTTTTATGTAGTCCTTTTCCGACAGATTCACCAAGTAGATGGCAGGTTTAGAAGTAAGAAATAGATACTTGTTGAGTACTTCTATCTGAAAAGCAGATAACAATACAACTAGATCATCTCGTTTTAATTTCGATTAAAGTATTATTAATGATCCACAATGTTCGTGGGTGCCGGGATCATAAACGGACACCCAGGTGGGTTATGAATGATTATAAAGCGATTGACATCATGTCAATGCCCGCAGCAAGACGCACACCCCAAAAAACGAACTAAAATGTAGCAATGATGCTGCACAAAAAGCACATATTGTGTCCGTGTCCCAGAATCGGTATGATAATTTAACACGTAGTAATATACTGTGATACTTACATCGTTGACGCTCCAATCATGAAAGCGAATGTGTTGCTTCTCGTCGACCAACACAGTCTTGATTTTGCAGAGAATGTCCTGTAAACAGACAAGGAGAACATTGATAAACATCTTCTCTATTTGCTCCACGCGTTCTTTTAAATGAATAACGAGTGGCCTTTGACATTGTGTTGTTCTCTTTGAAGTGATACAACTAATAGGGTATCACCTGACGTCTGGCGCACAGTACGCGCTCACCAGGGGAGCACCACGCCTAGGCTCGTGTCGCACAGCGCGAACACCGGGTGAGCCGATAATCGAATTATTCTTCAAGAACATAAATTGTATCTTGCTTTTGACGAGTCATCATCACTAAATGAAACACAATGATACAAGTCGCGCGCAGTTTCATTCACAATTCAGAACGATGATTGGTAAAAAATACATAGACTCTTACATATTCAGGCTTCATTTTCTTATCGTTACCACGCACGACCGTACGCTCCAAGCCCTCCAATTTCTTTAATAGGTTTTCTTCGTCCTTCAATCGCAGCTCTTCGCCAATAATCTCCAAATCTCTCACTGGATTCACCTCGCCCTCAATATGCGTAACATCATCATCTTCAAATGCACCTATAAATTTAACAAAATCAAATTAAACAAATATGTACATGTTAAATAAACTGTAAACTTACGGCATAAATGAAATATGGCGTCGCAAGCGCTAATGTGCGATAAGAAAGCATTTCCCAATCCTTGTCCTTCAGAGGCGCCCTTCACCAGACCAGCAATGTCAACTACGTTCAAAAATGCAGGCACTTTGCTGCAAAATAAAAGATGTCCAAGTTTAATATTACTGAGCAATGAACAAATTCTTTAATTGACATGCAAATTCATTTTCTGACAATTTGTAGTTGGCGAACTGCTAGGCACTCGCTTGTTTCGTGCCTTTGATCCTGACTGCCAGCTAATGAAGACGACAATTCGCATTTTCCTTATTCCTTCAAAAGATATATGTGCGCGTCTAGCATAAATAAGCTATTTCCCTAAAAGAAGCCCGTTTCTATGTAAATCTACAAGCTAAATTGCGATGTCAATCCATATAAAATTTCTCCCCGCGAACGCCCAATCTACGACCTTTATCTCTTTTTAAGATTACCCAACTGTAACAAACGCAGTGCATGTATTCTAATATTTGGAAGAAATACGCAAGAACTACATTTATTGTTCAATTTTCTTTTCATCTCCCCTTTTTAACATTTGCTGTCTTCGCATCGTATCATCATAATTCTGTAGACCCCTTGTATCGTAGTATACAGTAAGTAAAATATGAATTAATTAAAGAATCATTATAATCAAATTTAGACTTATTTGTCGTTATGCAGCAGGTAAATTGAGCTGCATCTAATGTTGACCAGCATCTAATCTCTCTTTAATTGCGCCAACAACATCAACATTTAGTCATTTGACCGTCGAAATCATTGCGTGCCATTTGGGCAACGAGAAAAACTGAATTTTGTTTTGCCCTTTTCGTGCTCTGAGATTTCACACATTGCGGTCATTCATCCACAAAGAAAATCTTAGAATGTTTCTACAATTTCTTTCAAAAACCAATTTACTACGATGCCATTCATCACTCACTTTCATTTACTTAGATTCTCGTCTATTCAAGTTTCGTGCGGTGATTTTCTTCCTTGTGTACAAAATAATTAGGGTGCCGCCAATTTGGACGGCGCCACCAGGCCGGTGGGAACGCATTACGTAAACGCGGCGCGCCGCACTGACGAAAAATCTCAGGCGCGTAAAAAAGTTCCAAGCTTTTCAAATCGACGTCGCGCCGTCGTCGTCGCCGGGGTGTATGCCATCGTAAATCGATAAAGCAGACTCCCTCTTCGAGCACGATAATTTTCGAATTAATGTCGAATTATGGGCATGTGTACACATTCTTGGCACATTGTCGCAGGGCTAACAAACCGAACACCGCCAAATAAATAGCTACGCTCTCGAATTAAATGATTATTAAATGATAATGATAGACTAAGCGGTAATATTCTGAAGATGCCGCTGGTATGTTAAATTTACATTCTTTATGTAATAACTACACCAAAAAGAATTGTAAATTTTTCAAATTTCGCTTGCGGACAACAACCGACCATCAAAAGATGATGCTCACTGGTCTGATACACGCATACTTCTTCCAAAACTATTAATTTTCAAGTCAATTATTAACTAAATGCTGCTACTGTATGTTAGACTCATATGTGATTATACCGAAAAATCGAAAATTAATTATTGCTTACCTTGTTGGTTTGTGATACTGGCACAAGTAATCGAAACGTTCGTCGGGAACTGGAACGCGACGTGCTAGAAATAAGTTAGTTGTTAGACATGATATTTTTCAAACCAAACATGTGAATATTTATTAAATAATAAAATAAAAGTTAGAATACAGAACTATGTAATCACCCGTCTCCCATTCTAATTGTTTCGAAATCACTTTGACTTCCGTCAACTTTCTGTAACAAGCCATCAATAATATGTTTGATATCAAGTGCATCAGCTTGTTCTTGACTCATATCTAAATTTGATTTAAATGGTGGAATCGGCTCCTGGTAGTGCAAGTACGGATTAATAGTGCTCTTCGCTTCTTCAAGCCGTCGCTTAATATCCAAGTGAAAATCACTGATATTCTTCTTAGAATTTTTGAAAAGTTCCACATACTTATCAGGTGTGTTAGGATTGTTAATTTTTAAAAACAATCCAAGACACACCAATGCTGACTGTTGCAATGTCAGGCCCGGAATAATGGGGCGCAGTTCTTCTAGTTCAATAAGCGCTTTGATAACTTGATCAGCAACATATTGTTCGAGCATTCCCATCGTAGGCAATGATCTCATATCCACTGGAGGGAAACTTACTGGTACAATATTCCCCTTCGCATTTACATACAACTGTGGTTTCTTCGCGAACTCAGCCATACATTCTGCAGTATCAAATAAATATACGATTCCGTTATATACAATTGCTAAATGCAGCGCCCCCGAGTTAAGAACTTGCTGCGGCTTGTTCTTTTCAAGGCAAACAGAACAGTATCCATTATAAAAGACATTCTCAGGCATCTCAGTAAAAATCACAGGTTCAGGAAGATGCGTGGGTAATGAATGTTTAATATTTTTGCCTAGATATTTCTCGGGATCTTCAATAAATTCATCGCAATGTAAATTGCACAACCAATAAAATCGGCCACGATACAAGAGCAAATTGGTCCGATCTGGAGGTTTACCACCGAAAGTAAGCTCATTTTTATAATACAGACACAGAGGGCAGTAATTCTGAAATCTACCCTGTCGCGTTACAAATTCATAAGGTGTCACAAGCATATTAGCAACGCGCAATGGCACATCCTTGTTACAATGCGCGTAGTAATATTTACTTTCACTTATGACAGCCAATATCAGTTCATTCACACTATGCCAAGTCTTCCAACGGCTTGGCATTACAGAAACGCTTCCCAGGTTCTGATATTCACCGTCAATCCAAAAGCGAAACTTATCCTTGGTACTCAACCATTCATCATAACGAAGCTTAATAAACTTCTCAGAATACAAAGGCTTGTAGGGTGATTCAAACAGTTTCAAAGCATCATAAATATACGACAAATTCGTCTCTAGATCGACCAACAAATGTGGAACGAGATTCATCTGTGCCAAATATTTCGTCTCCTCGATGGTATTTGGTGCACCATCTAAGATGTAACCCAATGCGACAGCTTTTGCTTCGAACGTCATAGCTTCGATGCATTGCATTGCCAACTCCATCGTTACTTCTTTTCCGTCGACGATCAGACCATTAACTCGATGTGCCAAGACTGAGCTTGGCATGTAAGCAAGTATTCGTCGAATCGCGCGTCCGACACTAATGTGCTCCAAAAAATATTCGGCGGCAGTTCTTGCACACACCGTAGTTTTTCCACATTTCGGCGGACCGATAACAGCCAAACGCGTGCGAACCAACGGCAACGTTCTCGATATGGCCGTAACATACTTTAAGATATCGTTTTTGAATTTGATTCGATTTTCTGCACCCGCAATAAAGTATATGTAATTGCAATAGATCATTGGAAAAATCTGGAAAGTTGCTTCGGATTTAAGATACATCTGCAAAGGATTGTAGTTTTCATACATTTGCACTGGACAAGTTTTTCCAAAACGACTTAAGAGGTAATATCCACATTCGAGTAATTTCGTCGCCATTTCAAGAGAAACATCGTAGGCTCGTTCAAACAGGGAATTGCTTCGAAACAAAAACGGCATTACGTACTGCATGATAGAATTGTACACTTTTAACACGTCCATCGTTCCCTGAACGACGTGCCAGTTGATGTTTTGCTGTTGGCAAAGCTTTCTCAGTTCAGGCAAAAACGCTGGTTCTGTATTGATAGTTTCATCAACGGCCGTTTGCAGTCGGGATGTAGCATTTTCAATAGTTTCCCAATTATCATTAGGAAGAGGCTCAGGCATCTCCTTTCGCAAGATTTCCTCAGTATGTTTCATATCCTCGGCTTCTTCATACGATAGAATAGAAATAAGCGATGCTTCTTCAGAGAAGGTTTCTTCCATCTCTTCACTCATGTCTTCACCCTCTCCTGTATGTCTCTTTCGGTGCTGATAACGCTCTTTGCATAGTTCTTCCATCATAATTGCTTTTTGCTCATTAAATTTCTTCTCCCATATCTCATGTTGTTCTTTAAATTGTTCCTCTTCTATGGCTTTCTCCTTATCAATCTGAACCTGCCACTCCTTCAAGAAAGCATCCATCAATCGCGCACTTAACTCTATATTACTCATTGATATCTCAATAATACAGTCTGGTATTATATAATACGTCATCATGAATTCAATGTCCTTCGGGCGACGTGGAAATCCATCAATAACAAATCCAACAACTTTTTTATTCTGATCAGTCCAATAGGGTATTAATATATCCTTCACAATTTCACCTTCTAACTCGTTATTCAAGTATCTTTGTAATGCATCAGAACCATACTTATCTAGTAATTCTTTCTCGAAGTCAAAATAGAATAAACCGATTCGCTTGCACAGTTGGAAGGCTTGCGTCGATTTTCCCACAGCTTTATTTCCAACAATGCAAATTCTTGGAGCAAGCGTGTGATCTAAGGCTGCAGTTCTTTTAGAATATTTATATGGACATTTCAAAAACTCAGCCATAGTGTCCTCGTTAGCAAACAACCATATCTTATTCATATGCCGAACCATGAAATCTTCCTTACCCTTCAACAGAATATGTTTCTCAAAGTACAAGCAAGGATCATAATCGGCCGTGTTTCCTAACCGCCGATTATCGTAGAAATTACGATACAGTGTGTACTTGTCATATTCATCCAGATCCTCGCCTTCCTCTTCGTCAAGATCTATTTGATAATTCGACATCTCATTTTTCTTTTCTTCTGGTGATACAACGTAGGCCGGGGGACTGTGTTTCAGTCTAAGATCGTCCATTACTTCAAGAACAACACCTTTTTGCGTTAATCCCTTCACATCGATAGGATGTAAAGGCACATTTTTCTCCTCACAAACAGCTAAAAATTCCGGTAAATAATTATTTAAATAGTCGGAAATGCTTTCAATATCCTTCCATTGGCTGGGCATGTGCCCTATCTTCAACATACACTGCTGTAAATTAGGCGTAAACCCTGAGTCCTTTAGTATTTTTATCAGACAGGCATCGTCTACTTTGCGACTCTTAAGCAACAGATCAAACGCTTCTCCACCCGTAGAATCGGTAAAGATGTAAACAATATCTGGTTTGTTGGCTTCGTCCAGCATTCTTATCACTTCAGCATCCACTGGAAATCCATCAATGACCCAACTAAATATGTCACCACGAAGTAATGCAGCATTAAGTTCCTTAATAGTTTCATTTAGGCAATCTGCCATAATACTCGACGAAGGTGGCTTGTTCTTCAATTCATTCTCAGCATCAATGCATGCGTTCTCAATGAATTGTGAAATATAAGAGCTGGTCGCAGGATTTATTACTTCATACGTAAACACAGTTGGTGGTTGAAGGTCTTGCGGCAGACGCGCAATAATCAACGAATCATCCTCGAGATACGGAAGACAATCATCTGAAGTTACAATTTGAAATAATTCTCGAAAATCAGTCATATCTTCAACAATTCGCTCAGCGTTCAAAACAAATTCCGATTTTCTTCGAACAGACGGTGATGGTAATGGACTCAGCTCGACTTCAACATATGATTCTAATGCTAATAAACGTGAATGCAATTCGTAAAAATTTTTCTTAAAGCATTTCAGAGTGGCATCAAGACGTTTCTGTCTTTCCGCTTCTTGTCTGAAATATTCCTCTTTGCGAGCAATTTTCATGTTTTCCATCGCCTGCAGCATAGCCTTATTACGAGCTTCTTCAAGATACTCATTCATTCGATTGTTCATAAATAGTCCTACTTTCATATGAACATTGGCTAAATCAGCCTTAATTAATTGCTGAATGCATTTCGATGTTGCCGATTTTCCGCAATTAGACGGACCACAAACGAATACTTTGTGAACATTAATGGGATACGGAGGTAATAGAAATGGCCTAGGATTGCATAAAAATTCATCTAAACGTTTTTCGTTGCTCAGAAAATACACGTTATTTAAGAAATGAACTGCAAGACTTGCACGTCCTCTTTCGTTAATTCCTTCCCGCATCGCTACAGGACAAAAAAAGTGCCAGGTCGATATATTCCATTTATACAGTGGACCAAGACATTTACGTGAAGCAAGACTCTCGTATGCCTCTTCAACTGGCTCTTCATCCAAATTCGTTCCTACTTCTCGAGCAGGAGCACCTTCTCCTCCCACAACATCAAATTCCACCGAAGGTCTCATGAGCAAATCCGGTAGGATAGCTGGTGTTAATGGTAACACCTTCAATCTCAGTCGTAAAACTTGAAACAAGTGTTGCACTGACATTCTGCCATCCAGCTTAATGATACGTTCAGGATTCATCCTCAAGATGTTTCCTTCAATCACCAACTGCGAATCGTGTACATATTTCTCAAGCTGAGTACGAACATGACCCGGAAAATCAAATTGCGCTCTAAGAACCTTCTGCTTCAAAGTATCATTAGTATCATAATGTGGATACAAGTCAGCTGTCAAATCATACATATTGTGCAAATTGAAGTAACTATGATCAAGCCGTTCCGGCTGTAAGCTTAAATACTGCATTGTTTTACTGTCAAATCGATTATCTTTTCTAATGTTGACCACTTCTTCGTTATGACATTTCAGATAAATAAGTATATAGTCATATTCATTGCATAATGAAAAAATGATTTCCATTTGATTCGTATCTGTTAAAGATATTCGATTGCGATAAACAGTTCCACTGTTCCGTTTCACTGCTTCACTTATAGTTATTTTCCGCACAATAGTTTCCTCTTTATCCTCCTCCAGCTCCCCCTCCTCCTCCCCGTCCGAAGCAATAGACGTGCGGGAAACATGTTTAACCGAATCCACCTGATCGAGAACATTCTCAATAAATTCCTCAAAAATTTCCTGTACATTGAAAATTGCCGACTCGGATGACACTGGATCCACAGTGAAGAGATCATTCTGCAGCAGCGGAAAGCCACAGAGTACAAAACCGCGATGCTTGATATCTTCACATTGCAGACGTTTGTCCAGTAAATGAAGTATGATTTCGGAACCAATCGCTCGACCGCATCGCAAGTTGAATTCAATGCATTGGCCTGGACGACTGCCAGATTGTATTTCTTCTGAGATGAGAGTCTCCGGATGAATGTACACACATCGCCAATAATCGGCAAGCACCCTGCCTAGTCCTTGCTGTCCCAATCCTGGCTTGCCCAAAATCAGAAAGCACGTCGGTGGTTTTGTCAGAAACTCAATTTTCGATCTGCGTTCATTGAAATAGTCTAACTGTATGAAAGGTGGCGGTGTTAGAGAAAGTGAACCGCTGGAGCTGCCATCATGCTCATCTTCTGCACCTTCTTTCACATTGCTTTTATCGTAGCAAATATGAGCAATGCGATCGACAGCATCGTAATCATCAGCAAATTCATAATAGGAATTCACATTAGGAAACCACTGTTTGGATTCGGGAGGTTCATAAACCTCTTCGGCGTCCTGGCTGAAGCCACGAACGTATTGCAAAAACTGTCGTTGTGCAAGAACGTGCTGGTTACATTTAAACTCGAACAGAACAGGATTTTCTGGGACAAAATTGTACGACATTTTGTACACAGAATGAGCTTACTACAGCGAAGTAATTATACAATTGTCATGGTTACTACAGACAGACAGTTATTATAGATTTGTTAAACATGGCCAACCTAGGACTTAAAAGAAGATAAATTGGATACTTATTCTCATTTGGATCGATGGTACAGAATGGAAAATTCTCAGCGGCAACGGCACTCTTCGTCAGCACATTGAAAAACGTAGATTTTCCAACATTAGGCACACCCACAATACCCACGCGTAGATTTGTTCCAACGCGCCCTATTAAAGGCTTTCTCTCCGGCTCGGCAACCTTCTTCGGGGGCATGCTGCAACACAAACGAATTACATTAGATACATGACATTACATTGCGGCTGGAAGCACTTAAGTTGAACATTTTTCTGCCATAATCATCAATGAATTTAGAAAATGTATTTTGCATATAAAATTTCTATAATTTCAGAAGTGCACTCGCTCGATTGCCTCCACTTGCACATATCTGAAATTATAGTTTACCCTCGCGCAGCGTATTCGCATTCAAGTTGCATTCGTATCAATAACTGATATTAGGATCGTGGCTGCCCTATACGGTGGTTTCGTTTTCATCGCAAAACACCAATAATCGTCTCTTTCAGCTGCAACTAGGATGCGAACCGCATGCTCGCCGTATGCAAATCCACGTTGGCCACAGTAATAACAGACATTTGCAATGTGCAACTTAATTTCCGACAAATAGCAATTTTCAATCTTGATATCGCCAATTCAGCAAAAATGCAAGTCTTTTGCATGCATGCAGACAACTCACGGAAAGCGATTTCAGCAAGCCAATGATGCATTCGCTCAGAGGCACTGCTTGCTGCATAGGAATGCCATACTGAAGGCGCGAGCATGCATTTCAAAAACGATGGCGATTTCGAAAATATCGCTTTAATAATAAAGTGTGCGTCGTGCTCGCATTCGCCGGCCGCACTCTGCAATTTCGAAATGTGCCGTCCCTTTTGCCCACCAATGAGCATTAATGTAATTATCGCTAGCACTGTTGCGGGAATGCAAGAACCAGCTTGTTACTTGTAGAACTCCAGTTGTATTATGTAAATTTTGCCGGTGGCGTAAGCGATTTACCAGCGAAACACAGAATTATTTGCAAATAAGTTTTGAACTTTCAAGCATTAAAATATTCCGCGCCATATGCTACATTCCACATCCCGTTACGTGAGGTCGCCACTTATTCCGCAAACATAAATTCACTTCAAATTACCAATGCATCTGTGAAATTAATATAAACAAATATTTTAACTTATTCGAACATAACAAAGATCATAAAAAGCATTATCTCATTATCTATCTTTTAGTTCTACACCACATTGATAAATCTATTGAAATCTCATCCTCCAAAAGAATTGAATTGCCTCTTAAATAATTATTGAAAGTTGAACTTTTACTACTGTCAACAATCCTATCCATTATGTCCATTATCCATAATATCTTCACTCAAAATCTTTATTTGGGCATTCTTATTGGTTTGTCAAACATAACCTCAAAACACATATGCGTGCATTTTGAGTAATACAAGCAGTTAAAAGTTAATATTTATGTACAAGCTTAACTGTAATAATAATTATAATATATTTAAAGATTTACTTACGTAAAAGTCCTTTTACTTTTGTAAAAATTAAAACAAATAACAACGTGTACTTGACACTCCGGTTACACAGATGCACCGACTACAAAAGTGGGGAGAACAGATGAGCGCTAAGGTAATACAGGTTTCTACTAAAGCAAGCCGCGCATTTCAAATTAGTTTCGAACTACATATAACGCATTAAAATATCGTTATCAGTGTATTATAAGCAAGATATAGCATCTTTTTGCAAACGTTTCAGTGCATAAATGAAGTAATAGCAGGATTATGAGCGTATTATTTTAAATTAAAGAATATGGCGTGGCACGCATGCAAAGGAAACCCCATAATAAATGTTATTTCCCATGCATCTCGGCAAAATCTTCATCGCTTCCACAGACTTATCTTTGAATATGCCGCGAAGTCGTTACGCTCATTATTTAATCGTTACTTTTATATTATTAGCAATTTAATCAAAATTACAATCGCTGCGAGAGCATTACGCAGATTCTGATGGCGAAATGATAGCCATCGGCATCATCAACCTCGCTCATTAGATAATTAATTAGCATTGTGAACGCGTATATTATATTGTAATTAATCTCTAATTGGCGTTTCCACATTGTTCCTCTGCGTAATTCATAATTGGCTAAGAAATACCTATATACTCTTGGGCGCGATCAAGACGTAACCGACAATGTCTTCTTCTTTGAGTGAAGATAATTGACATATTTCCTTAGTTGCAATTTCAGAATTTAGCACTTCTTTTTGGTCCACTTCCTGTCGGCGCCGCATTGTCAATTGATGATGACGCGTTTGTGGTTCAAATGCGTGCAAAGAAGCGGACGTCAGCTGAGGAAATGCGTCTTTGTGTGCTGTGGTCTCGGCAAGAAAAGCGTAAACGCTGCCGACGATCATTCAACCGTCCGGATGTCGCCCGTTGGCAACAATTGCAATAACAATACGCACGTGAAGTAACATGTGGGCGAATTGCAGTAGGAATTGTAGTAAGAATTCCTTAAGACTTGCGGTGAGCGGTCAATGTTTGATGTCTTGTTCAGTTTGTGCGCATCGCCAGTGATGTATCAATGAATATTGGCATATGGAAATTGAAGAGCCATCCGGGAAATCGTTCGCAGATAATTATGAAAAAGTGGGTGTACTATTAACGACATTCACGCAGAGAAAAGTACACAGTAGCAAGCGTGCTCCTCTCACCCTGGATCGTGTTCCCTTCCGGTCCATTGAGTCTCAGCGACAGCAATCGACGGCACATGCACGTAGAATTATAGGCAAAATAATAATCAAGCTATTAGGAGCGAGGGCACGGGTCAAATTATGACAGGACAACTCCACCCACGTGCTAACCGTACGCATTCTTCGACGAAGACCAACGCCAAAGCGTGCAGTTATCGCAGCGAGCGATCACGATGGATGGCAGCTGCGGCGCTGTGTCGGAGGCGGCGAAGTGCACACCTCCATTTCTGCTGCTGCTGCTGCACCCTTGCGACGAGCACGTGGGTTTCGCACATGCTGCCGGATTCCGCAGAGCGGCAGCAGCAGAAGAACCAGCCACGCGTCTCTTGTTTGACCCAAACAACCCCCAACGGCACTCTCCCCATTAACACAGCGAGCTGTAATTAGATTGCATGTGATTTTATTCATAATGTCACTGAAATGTTTCAATAGCTCTTTGTCATGAAAGACAACTTCCGCTTTCGGCAATCAGAAACGACATTTCAGCAAAATCACTTCGGTTTGATGCAGTTGTACAAGTGCTAACGTCAAATCAATTGAAAAGGTGCCTACCTGTGCTGATTATTTATAAGACATGATTGTTGTTATGGGATCATTTAGTAAATGTCATGACAATAATGTTGATAACATGTTGACGTCGTGACTGGGCAATATAATTATAATGAATGCAAATGTAAATGGCAACAAAACATAAATTAAATTACATGCTGACGGTACTAAATCTTATACTTATTTATAATAAGTATTTTGGAAGGTAATGCAAAATAATTTATTGTTAATTCAATAAAATGTTGTTGAATTAAGTAGTTCCTACTTCTGCTGTGATAGAATTGCTGAAACAAACAAGAATATACGAAACGTCGTTGATTAAAAAGCTTTTACTCAACTATTATACCTACATTTCGTGTCAAACACCAATAACCAGAAGCCACAAACCTAATCGTTTCGCCGTTCTGTAATCTAATAATATGTGACATTTTCCGTTTTCCTTCGGCTTTGTTCAGGCCATATACTCACAGAATTTAAATACCAACAATGTAGGTACTACGCCTTTGAAATACGATTTTACTTGTACATGAGCTCATTGTATAACGTTTGCTACTGTTTCCTTTTAATTATTACCTGGAATAAATTACTCATATCCCGCTCTCCTTGATTCCCGAAAGAAATCATTTTAATTACACTGCTCACGCAAATTTTATTTCTGGAACCATGGGTCTCTTTGAACCGAGACATTTCGAACAAAACTCAACCCTTTCAGAGTTTCAAAGAAGAAAGAGTTTTATCTTAAAATATTCATGTAATTAAATGTATGCACTGCCTATTGCGCCATTTTGTGTTGTTGCTCCTACCAATTGCAGAGTACAGCTGGTTCTATTGCATGTAATTACAGCTGATAATTAAAAGGCGCAATTAATGTTAGGTTAAATCATTTACATATCTAGCTACTGACTGTATGCAACCCACCAAGCATCTAATAAAAAGCTATGCAATTTTGATGTTTTTGTTTTATTGATTGTGTCAGAACGCAATAGGATGCATCAGCAGGACATACATATGCAATTAAACCAATTAAGAGACCAGCTAAATGGAAACATGTTGAATAATTAAGATTCTAAGTGTATGTTTGGTTAGATTTCTAGGTAATGTTCAGTTAAAACTTCATTAAAGATTCGTAAGTATGTGAGTTCTATCAATCTGCTTGTGGCATACCTACTCGTAGCTGGGTAATAATTAAAAGTCTTACTGAAGAAAAACAATTAACGTTTTTCTTTGCCGGCGATATGAAATGTTCTCAATTCTCTCAAGAATATGACACTTTTTTGACTTATTTCATAGTTGCGCTTCGGAGATGACCAGAGCTGAGCCTTTTTTCATCTTTTTTGGCGTTTGATGTTTATTAGGTCGGCGCGGCATGCGGCACGTTGAGGTAAAGGTCGCCTCAAAGAAGCTCCGACAGACGTTGGCGCCGCCACGAAAATGACTTTTCTCGTCACAGCCATCCAACGCAACGCTGAAACTGGATCGTCTTTGCCTCTGGCTTTTGTTCTGACAACGAGCGAACGCTCCTCGTCCGCCAGCCAGTCTCGGGTTTCCTTGTTTCCTCGTTGATGAGCAGCCAGCGCCGAAGAACATTAGGCCAGACCTCCTATGGCGTTAGACAGCCTTGCTGACACGTGTCATTCTTTCGGTCCGCGTGGCTCAGAGCCGCCGACGCAGACGAACAATACCTGCTGTGATTATAATACCTAATAAAAAGGTGTTCCAACCGTCTCGAAAGTCAATATCTATCCTCGTAAACTCAACTAACAAATTCACAACAACCAAAGTGTGTTTTACCTGCAGTTGACTTACGTTCAAAAACATATGTAGATGACGCCTCAACGCAATAAAACTTTCAGCGTCATTTCCGCAAACTCTTTTTCTTGCTTTATACCTATAAGTAAGTACTTAAATGATTTAATATTTAATGTATAATTAATGACTCTATCTGATTATGACTTATTACGTTCTGGCATTTACCATACATGAATCTGAATCAGTGCGTGAACAAACAGGCGACAATTTGTTGTTTGAGCAAGCATTACGTACCTACGTTAGAAATGGAAAAAAGAAGAGCAAAGAGCGCTTTGTGGTCTTTGACTAGCATACGTAATAACGCATTATTTTAATAAAGCGTAGTGAACTCATCACAGCGACGGGCAGTTTACTCGGAAACGGAAAAAGTCGATAAACATTGTGATTTCGCGTCCAGCCGGCCGAGCAGGCAATCGTTGATGGCATAGGCTTGCTGGATATTAATACAGGTGATTACAGAGCGAATTCCGTCGTTGCCGGAGAGTCACACAATTTCTTTTTTATATTCCAATGGACATGTCATCAGACGCTCTTTATAACCGCGCCTAATAGATCTGTTACGACGCGAAGCGTATCATTTGAATAATGTCTGCAAGACTTAATTTTCAATTCAATTATCTACGAATGAGCGTAATGACGCGCATTACAGTTTCCTAGTTTTCTGCTTTCTGTTTGTTTGTCCTTTCAATCGAACAAAAATTAGGTGGAAATGTTGTGATCCTGGTGTATAATAAGTTTATTAATAGGACGCAAGAGGGCGGTGATGAAAGTAAACCAACAAAAGTTGTGGAATAAATCATGCCAGTCTTTTGTAGAGTTTTTATTATTTGTGTGCTGTGTCATGTTAATCCACGCATGCAATGAATTATATGCAGATTTATCATAGAAAAGAGAAGTTTATCAATGCAATGAGGTTATTTATGGCTTGGTCTTTTAGTGCAGTTTCTTTATTTCTATTTATATTGTATTTGAATTGAAAATTACATCCCCGAGCAGTTTATTCGGGTTCGTGGCCTAGAAGTATGTGAATTAAGAAGGCCGGACACGTCCAGTTAGGCGCAAATGACATTTTGATGGTCCCTACAGTAGCCGAAGGGTTGATTTACATTGCAGCGCAGAACGTAAGCAAAAAAGCGGGCTTGTGGGCATAAGCACGAAATAAATGCGTTCTGCCATCATTGAAACATTTATACGCACGAAATTGCTCACTTATTGCAATTATTCTTCAAGTTGCTCTGGAATTTGTGCCTGGAAACGTCATTTTAGCAAATGCGTTTTGGAAGTTGAAAGTCTGATCCGGCTGCACAGCCATAGCAACAGTAACTGCAAGTTTATATTAATTATTGCAGTAATTATAAAGGAACGACTGCACACTCGGGAGTTCAGTTAATTACCAAAAGTTAAATGTTACACAGAACATAATGAATTTGTTTTCGTTTTTTGCATCTTCAAGAAACAACCTTGAAGTTTACGACTTTTAGCAAAATCTAATTTATTGAATATTGTTGTTATTGTTCAATAGTGAGAGTTAAGAGTATTCAGTATGCATTAAAACATTGAAATATGATCTTAATTAGCAAGAGATTATTTATGAAAGGTCAACTGCAGCAATCAACAGTCGGAGCAATTAGCTAATACAGCGGCACTTTGTAAGATGTTTGGTGCTCATAAATGACTAATTTACGCACGCATAAATTACCGAGATTCGCGGAAACGCTCCCATCATCGACGCGAACGCCACCATCCATGTGTGCTCATCTTTCAGAGCAGTAAACGAATGCCACACGCAAATTGCCAAAGCTACAGCTCAGAATAATCAGCAGCAGCAGCAACACTATCCAACAAAGATGCGGCTTCTTTATCGGCGTTCGTCCGTAATTTACAATGTGTTCGTTTGCGTTTCATCATTGGCATGCGTTAGCGCGATGATTTACTGATGCGTTTGCGAAAACTCAGGCATTTTATGCCTTTGTGTGTGCCCTGTGAAATGATGACGTCGAGTTGGGCTTATAAATCTATCACACGATTTCATTGCGTTCAGTTCACTTCATTACCGACTGAGGAGGATTCTTTGTGTGCAACTTTGGTTCGTGCAAAAAGCCATTGCACGGTGTAATTTGTTGATGGATGCTTAGTCTTTAAAGTTAATGCGTTTTGCTGGCGCCAAAGAGCACATAAAAACTTTGCAAAATGTTTTCAAAGCTATCATTTAGTGTCTGAATGTCCTTGAGAATATTAATTGTTCATTTAGATACCTATGCCTTTACCTGGAAACTTGAACGTTTCACGAATGATATTTGACCTACAACCGGAAACAAAAGTTTTAGCTGAAAACGCAACTGAAAGGCTGGATGGAATAGAATGGCATATTGCAGCGCGAGCGTGTCGTAAAGAGTCTTTGAAGCTCTTTGTGGAGCGTGGAGTTGTTCCACCCAGAGCAGAGAGCGCGTCGCTCACGGTATTGTCGCGAGGAGAAATTGCAGGGTTGCGACCGGTAATTCGGCCCGGTGGGCCTTCCGGGCACGCAAAGGGTTGCCTATTGTCGCGACGCGCACAGGAAACGCGACGACGAAATTGAATTAATACGTAGCAATTACATGCACAATGCGCCGTCTTTAAGAAGCAGTTAATACGCAACGGGATGCTGCGCGCTTCAACCAACCGCCAGAAGCATGCCAACTTTAACCGTTCTTGCGTTCTGTTTATAGGTATGTACGTCTGTGATGTACTTATATCTAGATTTTCATTAAATCGTATTTACTTAGTACAAGAAAATGTTTCTTTACATTATAAATAACTCACATGTTTTGCATGAAACAAAACTATAATTTTGAAACATTTTTCGTAATGTTTTATTCAGAAAGTATTGTAAGTACATCAACCTACATTCACGCAGTTGTCTTGTCTTGTCTTGTCTTGACTTAAACATTTATGATAGCTCTGATAAAAAATAAAGATAAGTAGTAGGAGTAAGTTGTTAGAGTTGAGACAATTGCGCCTTATCTTGCTTTAATAATAATGATGACTACGTTTGAATACGAAATGAGCAGAGAAAATAGATTCGTCCACTTATTATTTCTCTTTTCGTACGCTTTGTCTTCAAGGTGGCATTTTATTTGTCATTGAACGGGGCACGAGTTAAAGAAATGTATGTACCTATGAAAAATTAATGGCTGACAATGTTTCCTTGCCCGTTGATCACGTCTCATTACATTTTGAACATAATATTTAATTTCTTTTGCTTATTATCTATTGTCAAAGCTGTTTCTTTACTTTGAACCACTAGGAATTATTTAAGAGTGGACATGTACTATTGGTTGCCTACTGTCCTGGTTTATCAAATCTGGAAAAGAATACGAATTTCAAACTAAAAAGAGTTGAGAAAACAATAAAACTTGCTGATTAATAGATTCCTAACTGATTAACAACTGAAGATGATTACAGAGAGGTTACAGCCATTGTAACCTCCACCTAGTTTGCAAGAAATGAGTAATCAATTTCAATACTCAATGACGCTGTCATTACAACAATTGTCATAATATAAGCACAGATGGAAATATTAATACGTGTTTCAGTGATAAGCACCGTGTAGGTTTATACTTACGTGGCGATCATCTTCAAAGGGGCTTCAGATGGCCGGGCACATCGCGTGCCGCAGCCCCACCTGGCGCACCGCGCATTTCGCGGCCTCGACGACGTGGAACCAATCCTTCCGTCCATGGCGGGAGGCGTACATTCATTGGTTCGTGTTATTACGCTTCGCCGATATTACATATTCATGTTGCCGGCTTGACCGACCATTTTACGTGCATCATTACGTCCACCGTTGCAGCGTTCATGTTTTGCACCGTTTATCCTTCGCCAGCAAAAAAGATTACCAACCTGATAAATGGCAACTGCTACCCTTCTTTTCCAATGGAGCTTTACCTTTCTATTGCTGGTATCGTCGTATGTAAATGCGAAATTGTTTGTGCGATATCGCGAATGGAAAATGGCAAGCTTTCATGTTCAAGATATAGCAGTTTAATATGTGCAATTTAATATTTTGTTAACCTGTAAGGTTGGTTGCCTACATGTACAAAAATTGCAACTTTGACTCATACATTATTCATGTTTATTTATTTATGAAACGACTTTGTAACAACTCAAATATGGAAACGAGAAGAAGAAGCTTAAGTACATCCTGGATGTGCCGATTTCAAGCATATAAATGTCAGACACGTCTTTACGACTTGCATATGTGCTCATGAGGATTCCTGTCAGTCATCTACAAGTCTCTGATGATTTCTACGCTTATGCACGTCTTGTTTAGCGGTTTGTCGCTTGTGGGTGGTCTGCATGTTATTTTACAAGCTGGTAGCTGGTATATATGTAGCTCACTAAATGAGCTTAACTTTAACTTTGACTTAACTCACGATGAATCAAAATCATGTTAACCTCTTACTATTGTGATGAATTGTTAAATCAACAAACAACGTTTACTTTTCCTCCTAGGATGTTTCACTTTTACTTTTATTGCCAGTGTTTAGAGCAAAATAGTGCAACATCATCATTCAGTGAGCGTCCGATTGCCAAGAGCGACTCGTAAGCATTTCCTCGCAATAACTCAAAAGGGAACGAAACCATTAATGCCCTTTTGCTAACTAGCCACAGTGACTTGTGACAGAGAAGCGCACCGATTGTGAGGCTGAGGGTGAAGAAGAATTGCACTTGGGTTCGCCAGCGTGCGGCTTTCATTCCATGTGAAGCACCATCATCGACTTTCAGCGATGCAGATGCCCATTTGGCAGACACTGTGTGTCATTTGCCTTCTGAGGTCGCGTTACAATACGGTCCACAATTGATGCGGCTACTTAGTCAACGTGTTTGACATTTATCTTTCCAATCCCTCAGAGCCAAAGCAGAGCACAAAGGTGACATAAAAATGCATCAATAAACCGAAACCTGAAGAAATTGCTTGATTTTTTAAAGAAAAGAAGTGAAAAGCCATCAAATGAAAACTGGTTTTTCGTTTGATGTACGGGCGTTTGCAAAGTACTAATGAAAAGAACGACTTTTGTGGTTTTTATGGAAAAGAGCATAAAAATGAAGTTAATTACGATCGTAAAAAGTGACGTACAATTACCGGACGATTTTAATGTCGTTTCAAGCGAAATTTAAATGTTTTCAACGTGTTAAGACATGCCAACGACAATACGTGTGCCGTTTATTAAAATAATTTACTTTTTATTATCCAATTTCAGTCGCTTTATGACAATTGCCGACACTTCAAGTGTCAAAATATGTGTATGATAATACCTAGCTTTTTTGCTGAAATGTCGTTTTTTTTCTGTACTGAAATAATTCGAATAAAAGTTATGAAAAAAGTATAAATGTCAGCAGAGAAAACTGACGAAAGTTTGTCTATGAGTTTGTCAGCGTGAGACTGAAAGACTGAGGGGCGGCTGACAACGACAATTCAAAACCAACGTGGTGGAAACTGGTTGGCACATTCGCACATTGGTGATGAGCTCAATGAGTGGAAAATTTATTCACGGCCTATCAAAGGCTATTGTCACATTATTACATAGCTACTATATAGATAAATCAACAACCTCCTAAAGGGTGATCTTTAATTAAATATTACGTCTAAAATCACGGCTCATAGGACACTCTGTATAGAAGTTTGAAAGTTTCGTACTATGGGAAATTCAACGAAGTTGCGTACTAATCAAGCATCGAGCAACACATTAGCGCGTCTTTAAAGTTAGCAACCAGAGTTGTGCGGTGCCAATTTTCTCTAAATTATCCTTTCTACAAGGTAGAAATTTAAAATTGCATAACGACGCATGACAGCTGAATTAATATCACATTAGTTGCATTGGTATTACACGTAAGTATGCATTTCTCAAAGCCAGAGAAGAAGAAGACATGTGAGTACCTATATTATTTCAAGACTGAAAACATGATATGTAAGTGAAATTGTAGCAAATTGCTAATTGCAACCCTTCTAGCAAATCTGGAAGAATACCCAAAAGTGGGTGACACGCGTTGATCAAAAGCCCTGCCTGCGGCTGCAAGCTGCTCCTCTGAAATTGCGCCGTGCACAAAACTTGCCAAAAATGCCTATAATTCAGCCGCGACGCTCAATGCAAAACGCGATATAATAATATAATAGTGCACAAACAATAACATTGTTTCTTAAGAAATACCAGGCACCTTTGCGGCGCGCCGATCTGGCCTGAATTGTTCGTGGAGTGGCGCGAAAAACGACCCAAAATCGTATGTAATGATTGACATTATAGCGGTACCTATTCAGGCGCATATTGTGCTCGGTTCCTCAATACAATTTCGGCGCATCGTCGTCACGACTTGCAGAATCGTGCGACGACAATTTAGCCAACAATTTGCAACTGTTGTAGGCAACCCACTGATAATGTTGCCAAACATTCCATGGTAATAGCCATCTTTTAAGCCTTTTTTAACTGCATTACCTTACTCTTATTTATCATTTATTATTTATTGCTATGATAAGTAAAATAATAAACAAATTAGGCATAAATGAATTGTCCTTTGTCGGCGCAAACAATGTGAAAGCAATTTATTGCATGCAATCTCAATTTTTCTTTAGGTAGCTATCCTATATTGAATAATTAATCAGACAATAACGAAATTATCTTTGTAATTATAGCTTTGTATATTGTTAGAAACGACATTTGAGCAATTTTACATGACATATGTCTCTGGATTTATTTAAATGTACCTATAAACTGTTCGAATACATAACCTATCTTATGGTATGGACGATCATCCCTTGGAGGGTTTATTAGCATATTTCATATGCACGCCTTCGGTCTATTTATAAACTATTTGTCATGGGTTGCTTGCTGTAGGACAAAATGCCCTTAACTTGCGTTAATATATTTGATATTTTTCAGAGCTTTGCTTTGGGGTCCTCGATGACTGCCAGCTGTTTGAAGGAGACAATCCGTTACGCATTGGCTTTTTGAGAGTAGGCCTGTGAGCGCAGATTTGCAACGGCAATTGGGTGAGAGTTGTACTTATACCTATTTGTTTATTGCGAAATGTTTGCAAACAATGCGAATATGCAATAGCACTAATATAATAACAGTAGGATCGAGTCGCTTCGTCACATATGTTTTACACAAAAATTGTATATAATTTCGTACTTATTTTTTTCTTCCTGTGTGTGCAGCGCAGGCGAGTGCACAATGGGACGACGGTAAATAATAGGCGAGTACGCTGGAAGTACTAATATCAATAATTATAGAAAGCAAGTAGCAGATCCATCCATGTGCCCGCGTTCACATGTGCACGTACTTACCACTCGTATTACCTACTTATTCCGCGTACGCGTATGCACAATGCACACAAGAATGAGTACTGATGTGAGCAACAAACGGCATGACCAAGCAACAACCAACAGCGACAGAACAGCAACAACAACGCGGCGCAAGTAGCCTTCCGGAAAATGAGACAACTGTGTGTGCATGTATCATCGATAATTATCGGGTACTTGCGGCTATGAAAACATGATATCCCATATCACAATGCTGTTTGTTTTCGTTTCAGTTTAACTTTTCCAAACAATTTCACAACAAACTGTCGCATGCCGTGCCGTTACGTATGACCGTTCTTGCTTTCTTTTCTTCTTTGTGCAAAGCATGACAGAGCAGTCACAGCATATTATTATCTTTAAATATTAGCACAGTTGCGTCATTTATAAGCAAAACAATTGAATTCTAATTCAATTTCTGTTCGTTTAATGAGTTCAAATCAGAAATCAAAACATGTACTTAAGTCAGTTACGAAACCAAGAAGTTTTTAGACTAACCTTACTTCGGCTAAGGCTTATTAGTGAACTAGCTTATTAGTAGCACTTAGAATTTATTAATAACTGCCTTGTCGGTTACTTATTAGCTCAAATTTACATTGTAGCTACGAATTTCGTATAATTTACATTTTGCTCCTTCGGATTTCAATTCACATTTGCAAACTATGATTAAACGCAATTTCCCTAAGAATTTGTGCTTTTATTCGTTTTTCTTTGCTTGCTGTAAGAAAGAATAATACAAATTCGGGGCGTGTGCTATGGGGATTAGTTAATCATCGGATATAAACAATCGTACAATACACACAATGGTGTAACGTCTGCGCAAACCACGATAAATCATTGTAAAAATATTTGCTGCTTTATGCTCATGTGCGCCCGACCTTAGGGTTGCTGAGTTACGTTTCGTTTTTCGGTAGCTAAATGTAATCCAGGTGTTCTGCGTGCATCTCCCTGATGGCGTTCACACCTCCTGCATTGTCCTCGAATTTTTCACTCCGCTGTCGCGTTATTATTATAATGGTTGCTCACGCCATAAACGCACAATCGAAAGGAGCCGGTATTGGGGTGTTGACGAAGCCCACCTCTGGAATTACACGATTTGATACACGCACTCATTGATGATCTGCTCTGTCTTGTGCTGCTTGCCAGAGGCATATGTGCCACAATGCCTTTCGGTTGGGCATTGACACACAACAACAAAAAACCGAAAAGAAAATGGGATGAGAAACATTTCACGGGGGTTTGATGAAAGGCGGTTTCAGTTGAGAATACAGTCACGCCGATTAATAATAAAGGTGGAAGATGTTGGATTCGTACACGAGTGTGTAGAACTAATTCATCAAAGCGGTTATTTTAATGTTTTAAATATGCATATGCAAGAACAGTTGCCTATAGTCTACATTTATTAATGTCTTTATTTATCATGTATGCGAGAATGTATGCGAATGAAAACTCAACTTATCAAGTTGAGGACGTGGAAAATGTTGCTAATTAATGTGTGGAAAGCACGCAAGTGCAAACGCGCTTTAATTAAATAATTAATTAATTGGATTACAGGCGGGCGTATACGTTGGATTTTTACGTATAACTACGACTGACTGAGTACCTGCCTGCTCCATGCTCGATTCGCTGCCAATTTCTGAATTATTAATGTGAGATGTTAATTAACTTAAACTATTATGTGTCTATAACCATAACTAATTGCGCAACTTGTCGGAATACATTAATAAACGATGAATGGAATCGAATCTATCATATCGTAGATGTAGAAGGTTTAGGTATGTATAGGCAACTGATTGAACAAAAATTTTTGAATTGAAGTTGACCTATTTTTGATTCAATTTTTTGGGAAAATAATGATTTCACCTCACGCAATCTTTTCACCATATTTTCCTTTATTCAATTCTTCTCTTGTGCCGTATTATTAAAGTGTTGAAGCGATGTCAAATTAGTGCCAACATGTGTTTGACGGTTTTATCGGCAGATAGCGTATGTATTGTGCTTTTGTTGCCGATTCTTGCGTGGCATTGAAGAATAATGGTGAAAATTTAAACTTGGTTTCCAACAAATTATTAACCGACCTAAACGCATACAGATTGAGACGTGCGTGCGAGGAAGTGGTCATCTTTCCTCACATATGGCAAACGGATGGATATGCAATGTTGATTAATGTGATAATAAGTAGTTCAATCTTTCGTAGTTGGTCATGTTTTATATGAAAAGTTTCTTGAGTCAAACTTTTTCCGAAGAAGCGAAAAAGTCAATAAATTTAATATCAGCAGATAACGTATTTGTAGGTTTGCACAATAGGAATGATAAATGTGAAAAATTCATGCAGCAGGCAACCAACCAAGCGAGCACTGAATGGAGCAGCTCATGAATAGCGAGCAAGTATTCGGGCCCACCTATGAAGAGCATAATACAAGACAAAACCGCATTGATATCGCGCATTATCATCTAGCACTACATGCAGCTCATTCACAAACTTTCCTCCAAAGCCCATCGATTCACTCATTCATTCATTCATTCATTGAGGAGAGATTTACAAGCGAGGATATTTACTCGCTCATTGTCCTGCATTTACAACACAACTTGACGTACGAGGTGCACATTAGAAGAACACACACTTAACACCTACAAGCATTTGTATGTTCGACAAATATTTGATGGTAATCATTCAGCAATTCATTCATTCTCATCGTTTTGCTCAAATGTATGGCGATTTTTAAAGCCTGGGCTGAAGAACAAATATCACACAAAACGTAAGAGACCAGATGAATGCTGTGTTGTTGTGTTTGGTGTTGATGGAGCGTTTTATAAGCAGAGCTAATCCATCGAGGGGATAGCTTAATGCGCATAAAGATCCGGCGACTGTCAGCTAAGAGTATAATTTGCACGCGTTGTGTTCGGGGTACTGGGGTGGCATTGTTGGGACGAGATCCCACTGGGATCAAGGGTGCTCCTGACAGCAACACTCGTATGTTTGTCACGTACTTCCTGCCGATCGCCGTACATTTCCGATGTGTGCCCGGCACGCGTGTAAATCACCATCAGCATTTCATGATCCTGGAAATCTGCGCATTTAGCCAAGTGAAGTGCTCTCCACTTCTAGTACTAATGGTAAGTAATTTCTTTCCGGCTGGTGCCTGCTGCCTGGCCATGTATCATAGAAATTATGACCGACTGACTCTTGTACCATAAGTGTTCAGAGAGTCCAGATCGTCTATCAATGGAGTTGTTCGTTCTTCGCTTCTCTCAAGTACTTAAAGTTTATTATCCAGCAAACAGACGCATAATGACAATTGTTATGCGTCATAAATAACCCGAATGTGTTTCATCCACCTTGGCAGAGACGCATTCAACCACAACTGCCTATTAATTACCTATGATTATTTCATGGACGTTATTTTCCTAGCAGCCAACCACAACTCAGACAAGACAAGACAAGACAAACCAATTCGGATTTCGATTTCGAAACTGACTCGTTGGTCTTTCAAAACTGAAACTAAAACCAAGAGTCGAGCGATTATTCATTATTATATTTATTCGGCTGGATGTCTATTGGCTGCGAGCACATGTGTACGATTTCAAGTCCTAATAAATAGCCTTCTGTCGACTGGCAATCAGTTATTAGCCACAGAACCAACTACTGTCTGTAATCATTATAATCAATTGGAAATGCAACCGCGTGGAATGGAATATTCGATACTATTCAAAGCGAACCAAACCAAGGAGAACTTTTCTCCTCTTGAGCGGCACCGAACAAATTCATGTTTTATTTCAACAGGAATTAATTATACGGACCACCGTCAATGAACGAACAAGACGTGAAAAGTGAAAAGTTGCAGGTCTTATAAATTGCATGAAATCCAGTATTTTCATGTTCTGTCCATCAGCAATTCATATTACAGCGCCGCTGCGCTGAAGTATACATAGAATAAATGGATGCGTCGACGCGTCGTTAAAATGTTCATCGTGTGTTCATATTTTATATAACAAGGTATATCATAAAGCGACAACGCAACGTCTTAGCCTCAAGAAGCGCTCGAACAATATGACGAAGTACTTCCACTCTGTCATCCTACGTTTAAATTTATGGATGCGTATTTTCAGTGCAAGTGACAAATGACTTTCAGCATGTGATACTCTCGAATTCATCTGTGACTGAGTCTGCGACTACGACACTCATTGATTTCTTTTTCTTGGCTCAAATCTTTACAATTTATAGACTTAACACTCCAAATATTGTTTCACTAATAAATTATGTACCTATATCTTCTCTTAGTTTTCACATTTCAGCCGAAACGACATTTTAGCAAAGTCAACTTAGTATAGACACATCTTGAACTGATTAGTAAATACAAGTTCACACTTCATGAAAATCTATTTTTTCAAGATTCACGTCATTTAAATTCCTAGATGATTTTTTACCACTTACCCTTCGCTTAGTAGATCAGTCGACAAAGATGCCCTTTGAGCAAAGCATGCGCCTAACGAGGGTGATGATTAATGAAAAAGGGCGACACAGACGGTAAGCAAGAAAAACCTCAGCCTGCAATTACTCGCATCGCTGTCATTTACAATAGTTTTTCCTACAAAGACGCATAGCAGCAAAACATTAGTTTCGTATTGAACTGCGCACGTACGTACGCAAACTCAAACTCACACGAGATTGAATATTGAATCAAGGAACGTGATTGTAAATTCCGCCCTGATGATGTACAGCAGTGAATGAGAGCGGCGTCGCGACGCGTGCGTCGATATTGCGTTTCGGCGTCGCGTCGCTCGGCTTTGCTTTGAACTTTCCAATTTTAATCCATTGCACTGTCACGTTACTGTTCAGACTGACAATGTGATTGCGCATTCGTTATCACACTATCAATGTAATCAATGCCATTGAGATGCTGATTCAACACACTCTAATTGAATGCCGGATAATGTGACTTAATTCAGCTGCACACCTATTGTACTTGTTCACTCTAAGCTTTAAAATGTTTATGCTTCTGTTTTGTTCTCTTAATTAATTGATGCATAAAAACATCCAGGAAGACAATAGATGCAGCAATTAATTAAATAAATTCACACAGCAAAACAAATAAACTTTTTATTATGCTCTGCCCTTTTGGAAGCCACTGATGTGTTCATAATCTCATATCGCAAAGAAAAGGAAATAAATGTGCGAGATTAAAACTGAGAGCCGTAATGAATAAATAACAGCCGATTAGTTCACACCTCTTCAGAGCTGTCACACGCACTTTGTGCTCTTAATTAAACCACAAAAGAGTTTACGCGAGTAAAAGTTTATTAAGTAAGCAGTGAATTACACGCAGCGTTTATTTGTTCGTTAATTAAATGTACAAAGCATTGTATTTTCAACTGGTGATTGCATTCAATCCCTCGCGGCTCATTGATCATTGTTTTCTTTAAAGCTGCGTCACTCTGACTTGGCGGTGAGATAATTTTTGACATTTTATTATGCGTTTACATATTAGCATTTTTATTGGATTCTTCTGTTAGTGGCAGAGCGAAAAGTTTGAATACTTTCAACTCATCTGCATACAACAAATTCATTCACACACTCTTTTCGGTCACGAGTTTATTGCTTTCGATGCGTTCGATGAGCGCATAAAGCAGACATTGATATGTTTATATCTGCATAAATATCACACACTTTGAGAAGGTGAATGGACCATTTCGAGCTGAGATAATAGAATGAATGCATGACATCAAAGAGAAGATCGTTTATGCTGACAAGTGTTCGTTAATTAATTAAGCAGTTTCACATTACTCACGCACGTAGTTAAGTCGGCACTGATGAGCCGCAAGTATTTATAAATCCGCCGACATAATCCAATAAGTAATGCGTCATAAACACGTTCTTCGGCAACAGAACGCAGCGGGCAAAAAATAAACGCTGCGCGCTCCGCGCTTCGGTTTCGGCAATTTCCTGCCTGCTGCACACGCTTAATAAATGGACGAAATAAGACGCTAACAAAGTCGCATACTTGTCAGGATATTAGTGGCTAGAGCCGTTTATCATCACCATCGCCATCGCATCGTGGAAGCGCTTTAATAAACTGATCAAGATCCAAAGTATGTTAAAGAGTTACGTCCGTCTTCTGAGTAATTTATATAAGCTTTCTTTTAATATTAAGTATTATTATAAGTAATGGAAAGTTAATTAAACTATGTATATGCTTATGTACTCTGAGCTTCACTTTAAATTACTGATTAAAATATAAATGAGCACAAAATAATTCAAAAAATAATGTGGTCTGCGCTGTAATGGTAAATTTAAATTTGCTAAAATGTCGTTTCTTATAATATTATTAAAATGCACAGTTAATAAGCATATTAATTATTGTTTGTTATTTATGCGTATAACAATTAAGGAATAATTAAAAGTCAACATAAAGTAAAAGCAAATGAGCTAAAAATATAGAAAAATTATACCTATAATGTGCACTTATAGCTGACTACATGACTACGCATTGCTGAAATGTCGTTCCATAAAACCTAAATTATTCAATGATTTGTATGCAATAAAAAATATAAAGCAGTTTAAGATTCTTCAGTTTAAAATATTCTTCAATATTTACTGACAATATTGTTAGAAAAAACGATTTGTATTAATGTAAATATAGATTTGCTAAAATGTCGCTTAATATTATTACAAATGACTCAACATAAATTTGAAGAAATAGGCTTAGAATATAAAAGAATTATATGATCTACACTTTTAGCCGAGTATCAATATCATTGGTGAAATGTCTGAAGTTAAAACTTAAATCATTCAATTTGAAAACGATTCAAGTTTCTTTCTAATTTAACTTTGGTAAAATGTCGCTTAACTTTCAAGTGTTATTGTGAAGTGTAAACAAATTTTTAAAAAAACGATGACGATGATGCTGAGTGTGAAGAATGAATGTATATGTTGACTGATTGATTGACGACGAATTACCAGCACAAAGCAACACAAGTATTGACTGGTGTTAACCATGAATTTATTCAAGAACAAACTAAGTTAAGTCAGGATAGTTTTACTCTCCCTTCTCGCTATTTTGCCTGGCCCTGCAACGAAAAGAAGAAGTCCATGAGCGTGAGCTCACTAAGTCCCCTTTCCTCACACGTGATACGCAATAATCACACAGAAGCGTATCACCAAGATTTCACACAGGTTGCGCCCTTATCACACAGAGGCGATGCCTTTACCATACATAGGCTTTTCCACACAGGTTGAGCCACACAGGCTAAGTCGTATCTGCCACACAGGCGACTCACGCAGAGTTAGTACACACAGGATATCTTAGGTCTAAGGACTTACATTTTGATGGTGGTTAATATCCAAAAGTAGTACATCCCTCTTATAATTGGCACTCACTCACAACACCCAAAACCTCTATTCGCGTCGCGAGCCGAGTTACTCCCGAAGGCTAGAAGATTCAACTGAGTTCTCAGTGTGTTAACTCCAGTCATCCCGCGCTCTTGAAAACGCCGAATTGCTTAGATAAGCAATGTTGAGCGAGCAGTACGTGATGTTTATGTGTCGTGAGAAGGTCTTTAAACTTTGATTTGTAACATAACAATCATTCAATTTGAAAACGATTCAAGTTTCGATCCAAGTAAAAAATGTATGATTTTCACTTTTAGCCGAGTACAAATATCATTGCTGAAATGTCGTTAGCAGCACAAAATTTAAATTATTCAATGATAAATACCCAATAAATTCCAAAACAATTCAAGATTTTTCAGTATAAATTAACTTTGAGAATTACCAATAAAAATATTAAAAAATTAATGTTTTGTGCAAACTAAATTTAATTTTGCTAAACTGTCGCTCAACCTTTAAGATTCAACCTAAAATATAAAAAAAATTATGATTTGCACCTTTGGGCGAGTACAAATATCATTGCTGAAATGTCGTTAGTGGCACAAAATTTACATTATTCGATTATAAATACCTAATAAATTCCAAAACAATTCAAGATTCTTCAGTTTAAATTAATCTTTGAGAATTACTAATAAAAAAATTTAAAAAAATTAATGTTTTGAGCAAAGTAAATTTAACTTTGCTAAAATGTCGTTCTTCCCAATAATATTCCTTATAATGTAAACAACTAAAATTCAATTATTGATTGATTTATGTATTTGTAAATTAATTAGTACAAATGATCAGAAACATGCCCACAGATTAAATCACGCCAAACACAAATTAAATTAACTCTGCCATAAATTTTTCCTAATCCTCCAACTGTGTTCATTCATTTTCCGAGTGCGGGAGACTGCCAAGCGATGATATTTATCTAACGCTTGTAGGCTTTGTGAGCGAATCTGCCTAAGGCATTATATATTTACTTAACTATCAACGGAATATAATTCAATGAAATTTGTCATTGCGTCGAGGGCTTCCCTAATAAAGCACTTGATTCCCGAGCTGGTACAAAGCGCCCCTCGCCGATTCAAATTGCAGCTAGCAAGTTGGTTTTTGCATGCGTCGCGACGCAACGTACAGAAACTCGCTCCCTAGAATCTATTCACGCTGGCAGTTAAATCATCCCCTAATGTACGTAACTAGGGTTAGAATTGCGGTGGCAGAGCACGCTAATGTGCGAATGCATTTCATGCTTCAATCATGTCATTTTGCTTCTTTTTTATCAAGTCATAAACTTTCTGATAAAAAAAATAAGTATGTCCTTTCTTCGAAAACCTAATTTCAAACAGAATTTAAATTAAAATCAAGTAAGTAATTGGAAACTCAATGGTCATCTTTTCCCTAGTTGGTGGTTGGGTTCTTGTGCTCGAATTTCATCCGAGAACAAACAACACCAGCAATAAATTCCGATCTATGCCCAGATGAATTGTAAATTAAGTTAGTGATCGCAATCATGGCATAAGCGTGTCGCCTAATTCAAACAAACGATTGCGGATTGCGTTGTGCGCCCCCATGGAAAGCCGCAGCATACCGAATATGTTATCGAAGCTGCGGGGGGCTCACTGCCGCTGATTAAACTGAACCACCGCCAGACCAGCCACCAAACCAGGCCAACGCACAACACAACACAACAGCTCATGTACTTTACTTACTTACTTACGTTATGCATGTGCGGTTTTCAATTGGCGACCCTCTTCTGGTTGATAGCTTTCCGCACGAGGATGAAATGGAGCACAACATAACACAACAACAATACAGCAGCAAGACGAGGGGCTCTACTTACCCATGCAATATAAGTGAAAACACATTTGAGGTTAGAATTTGAAAATTATATATTTTTCTTAGTTTAGTTTTTGTAGTGGTTGCACATGAAGCTCGCGTCAAATACTTGACTTTGTCAATTGTTTATAATATATCATGATGTGTTTTAGAGATAGAGTGTGTATGTGTTTCCTTCTTTCGGCAAGAAATTGCGAAAGAACGACTCACTTGCTCTGAGATAAATATAGAAATCTTTTGCTAATGTTAGCTATAGACGAATAGACAGTAGACTTGTGATAGAGTAATCATCATTCATATTAACAATAGTATTTTATAATGTATGATATGTTACACTCATTAAAACACGTTTCTCAACGGCCAATCACCGTAATTACAAAGTATACATTCAAGTAAGTATGTATAATAACATTATACGATTAATTCCAATTAAATATAATATATTTATTTATAATATGTACAAAGTATAAGTAGCTTTTTATCAATTAATTTATTCATTAATATTTAGATCAATATTGTTAATTGTTTCTGTTAATTCATCATGTTTATCGAGTTTCATTAAAGGATTTAAGGATGAAATGCTAAGGCCAAATGACTTAAGTATTCATTGACATTCAATTCAAATACAAGTACATACATCTATAATCTCGTTCATTCGAATTCGTTCTCTCTGTCGCATTTATGTACAAGCAATAATTTCATCTCTTACGTTCCTTCCTTCCTTCCTTCTTTCTTTCCTTTTATATATAAATGTATCTATAGTACAAACAAGTGTTTAATAACAAACAAACAAAAATATTGACGGTAGAATAAGAAATAAAGTCAGTTGTTGTTAAATTATTAAGTTAGCAGCTGCAAGAACACCGGGGTTGAATCATTCCATCATGATAAAGAATATTCAGTGCGCTGCCCCCCACGGATCTCAGACGAGACCAGGAGGCTTGGCCTCCATGCCGCCGACGAGATCCATGCCACCGTGCGGTGGCGGCGTGTGGTTGATAGACGCCGGCGAGTTGACGTTATTCGCCATGTCGCTCTGGCTGTTCTCTTCGGAGTCGCTGCAGGACTCGGAGCTGCCCTTCTTGCCGTTACCATTATGGGTCTTGACGTGTTTTGCTAGGTGATCTGACCTCATGAAACGTTTGTTACAAACAGGGCATGCAAACCGTTTCTCGCCGGTGTGGGTCCGGAGGTGTCGCTGGAGCTCATCGGAGCGGGTAAACCGCTTGCCGCAGAACAGCCAGTTGCAGACGAACGGCCGCTCGCCGGTGTGCCACCGCAGATGCGCCTTCAGATGCGACGTTTTGCCGTACACTTTGCCGCAGCCGGGGATGTGACAACTGTGGATGTTCTTCTTGCGGAGATGCACTCCAGCAGGACCCAGTCGGTCTGCCTCTTGGCAGTTGGGGCAGTCGCAGGTGGCGCGGCCAGTGTACCGCCGCTGTGACCGCGGGGACGGCACTTGCGGCGGCAGACTAGCAGCGGCAGATGTCGGTGACGGGGCCGAGCCGCTGGTGTGCAGGCCGAATGAGGACTGCGCCCCCGGCAGCATTGACTTATACGTATCTTGCAGGAGATGCTGTCCAGACGAGAGCAGATGGTTGGAGGCGGCAAGCGAATGCGTGAGCGTAGAATAATCTGACGTGTAGTTGGCCGCGGCCATTTGGGCATGCATGTTGGCGGCTCCGCTCATGTCCAGCCAGCTGCCCGCCGTCGCCGAATGCACGTCCCACCAGGTGTTGGCGGACGCCACCGGGTCGCTCTTGATGGCGCTGTGGTGTGTCGCGCCTGACATCGTGTTGAAGGGCCAAGACTCGTACGGGTGGCGAGAGTACACACTGCCGAGGGCAGCGTGGTGTGCGGTCGCAGCGCCCTCCACCTTGCCCAGAAGTGATGACTGGTGATGGTGCACATGGGAATTGTCCGCGACTGCAGGCTGAGTGCTCGCGCCTGGGAAATACAGGTCGCTGCCGTAAGACCCGGCAGTTGACACACTAGAGCAGGAGGTCATCACTGGTCTGCTGGAGTATGTGGTATTTGGTGCTGAAGATCGCTGCAGAGGCAGGGAACTGGCCACTGACACCGATCCGCTAGTGGCTCCTGGTGATCCTGGTACTCCTTGAGGGCTCTTTTTCCAAGGATGGAAACCTTTGCCCACTGCGGCATCGGCCAAGGGCGGTGGGCTTTTGCTTGACAGTTTGTTGCATTGCGCCGCCAGCATCGCGAGCGGTGTTCCACGAAGACTGGGATGCTCCTGCAACACGAAGAAAAAACATTTAATCTATCATCCGAGAGACAGATTCTCAGCGTATGAGATGCAAATCAGGGGTCCGGCGAATGTCCGAAGGAAATGAAAGCGTCTGATTTAGTATCCGTTTGGCCAGCGGGCACGCACGCCTCAACTACTGTTTGGCAGGGCATTAATGCTGAATATTGATTAATATTTTGAATTATCGCTGTCGCCGGTGCGTTTCTCACAGTTAGGAAGTAATTAAAGAAGAGTTTCCAGCCGTGGACGACCTTCAACCGACTTCAACCTGGTTGCACCACGTTTCGCCGGAGGACATGCGCTGCCAAGGAGCCGAAATGCAAGTAGCTGAAGACATGGAAGCGACGCGCGACGCCCAAAGCAAGCACCGTCATTGCGTTATCGACCCGAGGACTTAAGCTGAGCTACCGAACGATCTGATTAACCTCTTCACTCGCGCGCCGCTAATGGACGATGCATTAGAGCAGCAAGTTCATGAACAAAGCGTAAATTAATTAAGTAATATCAACCCTAGACTAAAAAGTTTCATAGTGCAAAAAAGAAAAACCAAAGACGCAAGAAATAAAATAAACATGAAGAGAATGAAAATCATCATTCGTTCCGACCATTAGAGCATTCAGGGCTCTAGACTAGAGCAACGATGAGTCTGTTAATAATGACGGCTACTCGTCTCCTCCGCCAACACGTCCTTCGTCTACACGTTTTTGTATGCTTTTTATGCACTGCGCTGCATCATCTCCAGCAAGTGCATGTATTCTCGCTGGTTTGCGTGGCGTCTTAATTCTTTTCACCGCCGAGACCCGTTCGTGCGACGAGCGGGCGCCACATTTCATTATTCTCTTGATTAAAGCCGCCCGAACTTTGCGGACCCGACCGCTTTCATCCATCCTTTCTGACGTCGCGCGTCGTCGGCGGTGCCTTGGCTTTGTGCTGGTGGACAAACGAAATTGACGCGAATGAGCGGCCGCTATCCGCAATTAAACCAAACGCCGCTAATTACACGACCACAAAAATTAACCACGTCTTTTCAGCAGAAGTGTAATTGTTGCTGAAACTGTCCTTTAACAAACTTTTTTCTAATTTCATCCGAAAGACTCGATGTGTGGCAAAGTAGCCGTCTTGGATGTCAGAAGAAAGAGGGCATCGTCGGCAGTTGTACCCCGGGGCTCAACGCTGAACTCATGCATATAAATTCAAGCACCTACGCGCCGGCGACCGCACCAAAAATCAACTGTTTACGAGCAAAACTCGTTAACGCGGGCAGACTGAGTTGGAAGCCGCAGATCGCACCTAGGGATAATTTAGTGCCGTTCGGGGCTTGAAAGCATTAAGCACGTAACGCAACACCCAGTAGCGAGTGGAATGCATCATCAATAAATAAATACCATTAAGGGCCGCCACGAAATGGGCCGCCGTCATTAGCATTACCAACTGTGAACACTTATCGAAGGCGTTTTATGTGTTTGCTCGTACAATTTGTGAAATTGTGTCTTTGCGTCCATTACGCACTTTCCACTTCCGACACTCCGGCTTTTTTCCTAGCTGGATGTCAATTATCCAAATGACAAATGCACATGTTGCTGTCACATATGTACATATGTACGGCAAGTTTTTGTTAGTCTTCGACGACCTCGAAATATCCATATTCCAACAAGAAAATTGTATCCATTTCATAGAAAGGAGTTTGAAGTTTTTTAATTTCTGTTAGGTACCTGCACCTGCAGCTTCTAGGAACTAATCACCAGCGACCAGATAATATAATAACAAGCAATAACTCTCGGAACGGTAGCAGTTATTTACATTTAATCAAATTTCGGCCCAAGGGTCCTCACGCACAGATTGACAAATAATTATCCCAGTGCAAGTCACGCAACGAGGTCCAGACCCAAACCACATGCCAACATTTCTAACGTCTGACGAACCAATAAATTTCAATTATGACCATTTCTCTGAATTATAATTATTACACACTGCTAAGTCGAATAAAATTGCCCAATTAATCAGAACCATCATAAAAAATACCAGCCCAAGCGCAAGCGCAATTGACATGACTTACTTAATTATAACTCAATTTGTTCGTACGAGCGCGGTAATGCGTTTGGTCTTTAACTCGTTCGTAATCGATAATCGAACTAATTGTCTGCTCATTACAAGACCCCAAATGTGGCATAAAATATTCATTGAGGCGATTTGTATCTTATATAAATAATTGACACCTTAATATTCCCTCATTTTGACTCAAAGATAAGAATTTTTTAGAGTAAAATGCGCATGCGCCTGGGTACAAGATATGCAGTACATACTCAGTAGGTGAGTTAAATTTATGCGCATATCGCAATAATTATTCGGTCGACGTAGGCGCTAAGAATAGCTTAAGGACTGCGTACGTGTAAATGTCAATCAAGTCCTCGCTGGCACACCTCGCATACGTATCCACACATCTTGCGGGTATGTAAATGACGTAAAGTGTCCAAGAAACCGTTCTCCGTAGCCGGAGAAAATGCCCAAGATTCAGGTAGGTATACGTAATGTATTCATCCATTACCACCACGTCACGCACAGAAATGCGAAAAGCAAAGCCGAAAATCGCGGTATGTGTGACGAGAATTGAAAATCTGCGTGAATTCCTAGTAGGAAAGTGGAAATAATTGTCTTCAATTAGAGAAGAATGAACGCAAGAACATGACTCTAATGCGTTTGCATTTGCATACAAAGAAGACTTGATATGAGTGCATGAGTGCACTTCGTCGATTTTTGACCGTAGGTACGTACAAGGTTAGGACACTTTAAGTTTCCGGTCTGGAACATTGTTTCAACATTCACATTTGAATTCAATTGAATCACCAACAAAACAACAACCGACTTGGGGAATTCTCCAAAACACACAGAATATTATTTTGCATGATTTATGGTATAATTTAATCGCTTCTACCTGGAAGATAAGTATTTAAATTAATAAATACGTACAATGAAAGCAAATAAAGCAAGCAGCAGACACGACAGACCACGATGATGCCTATGAAAAATAATTACTCATGCCGTCAGCATGAAACAAAGCGCGCGCGTCAAGCCGCTTCTTCTTGAAGACGCTTAGAAGTTGCCGAAAAAAAGGAGATAGAACTGATCGCTCATCGCCTGATGAGTGTTGTGTTATTGTGGCTTCTTGTAGATGCCCACTCCTATGCATGCTTCTTCACGTGTCGTACCGAGCTGACAGGAGCTTACAATGCCGGAGAAAGAAGCTGGACGTCCTCTGAGGCCGGAGAGCTGGCCTTTGTCGTCCTGTCAGGAGCATATCGGTAGCGTTTCTTTATTAAACAACGTTACTCATGAGCCATCCAGTGTTACGTGAGTGACTCGAGAAGAGCCATCGGCAATGCCAAATATAATTGGACGAGTCTTGGTGCTTTCTTACCAACTACCAGGAAAAGGCATATTTCAGGCGAAAATAAAGACGCGCATTAAAACGCATTTGCGGTTAAATTAACAAACTAATAAATAACATCGTCATCTAGATACATTGTAGCTGCTCACAATCGGCCGAAATGTATTCTCGAACGACTTTTGCTGAGGGGTTAAAAAAAGCCGAAAAGCCGACCTCGTGGGTAATAAATTTTTCGGGGCAGATGGTTAACCAGCCAATATGAAATCCAGGGAGCAGTGCTGCAGTGTGTGCGTTCGCATTAAGGAAATTAATGAATTGTTTTACGGTGCGTTTAAAAATAAACATCGCAATCAATTTTACGGAAATTTCGTACGCCCCAATTGAGTTTCTATGATATGTGAAGCAAGCAAGCAAGCTTTGCAGTGTTCCTGCGTCCCGTCGGCGAGAAGAATTATATCCGGAGTTGGTCTGGCAAATGTTCGTCGCCTCGGTAACAATTTCAAGAAACATGCAAGAAGACATTGCATTGTACGTACAGGCGACGACGCGTTCATAATAAAACTGCGAGCGAGCTAACCATGCAACTAATTTACGACGACACTATTCACTCTCCTCGTTTATTTACTCTTATTATCGGCGTGTGTCGCTTCCATTCCATTCAGCTTTTGAGGATTGCAAGCCAGGGATAAAAATAGACTTAAACTCTTAAGTTTTCGAGCGAAAGAAGGAAAGAATGCATGCACTCCAGCTGAAAAGTCATTATTCTTCCAAGCTAGATTGACAACCATGTAATTTATACACTTATCGTCCTCACTGGCTTGTGTGTTTTATTTATAAAATTATTTAAATAAATGTTTTCAAGAATAAGTAGTAGGTACTTATTCTACAATACTTTCTAAACAAATAGGTGACAATTCCAAATGTCGAAATGTACCTATGTATTATAATAGAGGTACCAGAGCGGAAGTAAAGAAAAATATCAATTCAGATTCATTTTCATAGGTATGCGAATGTGAATGATCAAACATCTGTCCTCATGTTACAAACTTACAAACAACAAGCCCAAAGAACATTCGGTACCCACACCACGTGCATTTCCCAGCACCTTGCAAGCAAGTATTCGGAGGAAACGCGATACTTTTATTGGTGATTTTCTGGGTATTCGACGCTCGTGAATTTGATCTCTCCCCGGAGAAGAATTTCAAATATTGACACACTCATTATAATTAACTGGCTTGCCTATTTTAAGTGATTGCTTGATTTATCCTCTTGGAATTCTTTCCCTCAAACTTATCACTCTGCTAAGATGCGTGAGCTTTCGTTGAGATTAAGGGCTTAGCATAGATTCCCTGTCAAAACATTTCCTCTCCTTGCCTTGTGCACCAACTGAATGATATTATAGCTACATCCCCATAGTAAATGAATTCAAATTGTTACTAAATACTCGCACTAATAAGCGGCACTTTCCGCTTCCCGCTGTGCGTTTCCATCCACAGCATTGTGCCCAAAGTGTAACAGGGATAAGCGTTCGTACCGCATGCGGCTAACTGCACTTTTTCATTTCATTCACGCGTTGCGCTTTTCAGTGGTTTGGTTTCGCTTAATCCTAGTGGAAATACCACTTCACTCACGGCTTTCATGTGCATGCACTTCGCTTAAGCTGCACTCATTCGCTCACTCACTCAATTCCCAAATGAGTTGCGGTTATTCGAGGGTGAATAAGCATCTACTTACAGGAATATTTATCAAATAAACCATGTAGGTATAATATGTACTCATAATATCACTTTCCGACGGCAACGACACCAACGGTTGATGCACAAAACTTTAATTTTGCTCTAACAACAGTACAAGACTACTAGTCTAATAACATTTTTTGGACAAATCTTATAAGCCGACAACTCAAAGTGTGTACAAGGAGCACAATGACTTAAGTAGCTTAGTGGACCTCCGACTTTAGATGACACCTCATTGTCAGTAGGTCTTTTCTTGTACACATTACAGTCTATTACAGGTACTTACACTCTTGATGTTCATTGACATGGCAGGTATTTGGGCCCCATAGAACTGCCCCGCCGTGGGTGTCATGTCGGTTAACATGATGTTTGTTTACGCTTTTCGCAGCGCGCTATTGTCTATTATCTATTATCTACCACCGATAGGTATCTGAAGATCCGAATCCTTTGTCCAGCAAGTGTACTTTACTTCAGGAACCAGCACAGCCCTTGAGGGTATCACCGCGAACTGTTAACTCGCGATAAACAATCGAATCCGCGCGGCGGCAATCAATCAAAGACAGCAACCGGCCGAATCATTCAAGTGCTCGAGACCGCTATTGTTGAGATCACATTGCATACTGATTCCAAGAAGGGGAAGTGCCCAACGTGCCCGAAATCATAGGTTCCCCTTCTCGGCGGGCGCCCCAAAGGCGGCGCTTTTCCACGGCTTTCCGCTTCAGCTGCTACCTTCCCATTTATTTAATTGCGGAACGCCCTCGCATCGAGTCGCGGCACGCGAAGAGGCATGCGCCGATCCGATGAATGCCGTGTATCAAGGATTCAAGGACCCCCACCGATTTGATCGCGTCGCCGCCTACGCGGGACCATCCTTCAAACCTCCTCCCCACTATCTCACGTCTCCAAGAAGTTCAAGTTGAACTCGTTCGCTTGCCTTATCCGTTACGTGCTTTCATTGATATTCAATTCGCAATACAAGGGGAACCAGTTTTTCAAGTAGATTTCTACTATACTGACCGATTATTCGAGGTACCACTGTATAACCTTACCGTATATACAGTGCTAACCAAGCAATAAGTAAGTAATTTGTGATTTGAGCCTATTATTCGGTAAACAACAAGTTTATTATCGGTTTGATAACGAGCGAAACCAGCAAGTGAGTGGACGTGAACGTGGACGTGTCGGTAGTTGCTTATTACGCAGCGATTGCAACCAGCACTCTTCGCAGGAATCGTGCAGTTCGGTTATAACAGGAAGGTGTTATTTCTAAATCACCGCCTCGCATTCACTCGCTGATTAGGTACACTCTTCGCAAGTGCAACTGCAACTGCAATTGCCGTTGCGGTTGTGGTTGCAATAGACACGCGCGTTTCTCGATCTGCGTCTTCTGGTCTCTTATCACTGCGCACGCATCGCCAGCTGAGCAATGGCATAATTTAATTTCATGCATGTGGAACCTCCCCCGGAGACAGATACGAATTGCCATTGTATGTAGGTACCTACATCGCTTACATTGCCGGGGGTTTATCAGATTGTTTCGATGACGTCGTTTTGAACGCTGTCATTAACTGCAATATGCTTGAGTCTGACTGAGGGCCTCATTTAGATGTAAGTGGATGTTCCTGCGATAATCCGTTTCATTTAGGTCATGTGCCAATGCCACCACCTGCATCATTTGTTACTCTCCAATTGCGCAAGCGCAAAATATGACTTAACCTATAAAAAGTATGGCATGGTTAGTACTTTTTATAGGTTAAGTCATGTTTGGTTGTTGAGTGGTCCAGTTGGAAATTAGACGACAGATCGCGTTGTTGGGTTAGAACCACCCGACGACCGATCGGCATAGATAATGATGATGACTTTTATAATGATGATAATGTCGGTTTTGTAAAGCAGGCGCCGCTAATACGCGGCCGAGATGGGGCGTAATTATAGTGCACTTCTCATCTCTCCGCTTTCGGTCGTCTGTTGTCGTCGTGCTCACGTATTCTCAGGCCGCAGCATGACACTCAATTCAGAGTGAACCGAACTGCCGCCGAGCAATGGCAGATTGGTTGATGAAATGAATTGGATTTTAAGGATAACGCGGTGGAAATTTTTGCGAGGGGGCGCCACCGACAATTGACTGTAAAAGCTCAATATCCGCAAGAAGCGCATCGCATCCCTTTTTAGGTGCAATGATGTGGGCAATGTGCAGCGGCATGATTGGATGTTAATTTTCGGCGATGATGCAAGTTGGGGTGACTCGGCGGCTTCGTCGCAGTCGGTTTGTTTAAAATGTATTTCAATTTGCCCAACACTGAGGATGACTACTTAGCAACTCAATTCAATTGCCATCCGTCTCAGAGGTCGAAAGCCAACACTGTAAGCTTGAACTGAGCGAAAATGCAAATGCGCTTGCTTTATATGCAATATTAATACGCAATAATTGCCGGGTATGCGGATAAAGTAAATAAATGGCGTCGTGAAGTGCGGAGAATCAAATAAAAAATAATTATCTTCACACACAGATAGCGCAAGACGCTTTTCGACTTGCAATGCAAATTACGCATCCTGAATTATAATAATTTTCCTCCTGCATAAACAGTAAGCGATGGTAATTGGTTCACGCTAATTTTGAGAACGCATAACCAAGAAACGTGCGCTTGCGCATGCGCACCTTAATAAAGACTTAAAATATTATTGCTTAACGTACTTTACTTACTTACTATCAGCGCTAATTAGTTTTTAATCTGTTGTGTAGCGATTCACCAGGTAATTAATTAAACTTTATTAATTAATTACTTATTTCCTTTTCTATAGAAAGAACTTTCTATTAAAATAATTTAAATACTTAGTTTTAGGTTAAGTTTTGAGTGTGTACCTATCTTATAGCAATAAGCAATAGAATCAATCAATATACCTAGCTACGTAGTAATCTGTAATTGCTGTTTCGTGTAAATAAAACTACATGAAGAGCATATCTATATCAGTCTAACAGTACATCTATCAATAATGAAGAGACCTGTAATTATATACGTCGAGGTTACTTTGCTTAACGAACGACCGTACATCCTCTTGCTTCAGACAGGCTCCAAGCAGCTTTAAATATTGTCGTTGCAAATTTATTCATTCAATGATGGTGGCAGCATAAACTTGTTTAGTGAATTGAAATTTATTGGAAAATGTGTTCAAATATTTCACATGGGCATACATTTATCTGTCGATGGCGATGTTATATAAACACTTTATTAGGCATTCATTCTGCGAGTTGAGCGAGTTATTGGGAAGTGATTTATTCCGCGAGTTAATTGATCATTTGACATTAAAAATGTATAATTTGCGAGCTGGAGTGTTTCTTGGAAAGGAAAATGCCTCGGAGGCGAACTGATTGTGTGTAATTTGCATTGCAGGTCCCGGTGGTACGCGTACGTGTCGAGTGATTTGATTTTGCAAGCGCAGCTCCCACGTCTTTAAACTCTTCATATTTCAAACACAAGTAGCCACTCTTTTGATAATATAAGCGAGTAATATGTAATCATCGCCGTCTTGCATCAGCTGAGGAGCGCATATGATCGACATTCTATTTTCATACATAAATAACGTGTGGCTGGCAAGTCGCGAGTCGAGTACGTATGTAGTTCAGTAGTTAACAAAGTTGCCTAGTTAGCTGCAATTTTCCACTGTCTTGGAAATTGTCGGTTTAACGCGAATAGGTGTTAGTGGCTATGCAAAGTTAGGATATAATCTTTCAATTATGCATTACTCACATTTTGTTATTTTATTATGTAGTACTTAAATACTGAAATTGTAGTTGAAAACAGGAAGTTTATGCATGCACTATTAATTCTGACTTAACTTTCAAACTAACATAAGTTTTATATGAGTGCAAATTGATTTACAAAACTTGCTTAAGCCATGTGTCCTCTGACACGAATGTACTCTTAATGTAATGTACGATCACTTATTATAAGAAACAATTGGCTTTCTTGGTGCTTGCCACTGCCAGCCGGCGAGATCAAAAGCAGATAAACTTGGCGACTCGCGCTCACGCCGTTGTTTCTTCCATCCACCATTACTGAGTACCTACTTGTTTTTCTTATTAAATACTTGCCTTGTCTTGCATTGCAGTGCAATGCAATGCAATTGCCTGATGGATTATTTTTGTTTGTCTGGCGTACCTACGTTAATACCATCTGGGTAAAACGCCAACCAGAATATTAATTATTAACCAACTCAAAACACAAAACTGAAGTAAAAGTGGCACAGTAAGTGCATGCAACTGATTTTCTTAGGAATTTATATCCGAATTTATATCCGACTCCAGGCAATCAATCTAAATTTGTCTGCATGGAAATAATTACACCGAAATAATAAATATTAATTATGAATTTGAATAACAAATTAATACACGAAAGGATTTAATTCCTCGACAGTGGATTCATTTCCAGAGGCAGTAAACTCGACATCTATATTAATAAAAGCAGTAGTTGTCTAACATACTTAAATATTAGACAAAATTAATTTCTTTGCTTCCAGAGTTAGTGACTTTAGGTTCTTATAAGTCTCAATCTCAAGTCATTTAGTTGTAAGATTATTAATCATTTGCATTTGAAACCTAACATAGTCAGACGACATTCACCTGCAGAAGAACCTCTAAGGAGACCACCAACCAAGAAGATGCAAGAAGACGCAGACAAATATTTTCACATCCACGGTTTGAATTAATTACAACAAGCACCTCCTTCAAGCTCATGTAAAGTTGATATGATATAGCCTCGTAGTATTGATTTAATTGTATTATTTTGCATTAACTAATTGCAATGTTTAATTATTTCTCAGTTAATTGTCGTTCGTGAATTGGCAGCGCCGAGTCAATTGGATTGGCAATTGTCGTGTTATTAATTAATCCTCATTCAATCGTAATTTACGAGCGCGCTGCAGCATTGGGGGCAGTAATTAGTCGCAGTAAATAATAGCCAGCCAATTATTTTCGGGCTCCCCTTACGTTCACTCTGTATCCCAGTCGACTACAGCAGAGTGTGCAGTACGAGTATGCGATGGTGTGACGTGGTATTCAAATTGCGTTCGCTTTGCGTTCACGTTCGAATGGAAACCAACCGAATGTGGCATCAACTAACTTAACCTCACTTTGTTTAATTTGTTCCACTTGAGTTGCATTTGCATAAGAATCAAATAAAGCACATGGAAAAAGCTAAATATAAGTACGTTACCTCCAGAAACTCAGCACCGGTGGCTGCTGTGGGTGAGGACGCTTGCACTTGGTACGCGTACGTGCAATTCATCCTGTTGATCAAACATCAAACTCACAACTCGTCGCACGTCACTCACTGCTGTGTCTAATGAGTATGCAGGACTCAGGACTCTGTGACTTAACTTATCTTATCTTATTGACTTATGGATAACATGGATGGAGCTTTGAGGACGCGCGCGTTCGGGACGCACACGCGGCGTTCGACTGCGGCGCCGCGTTCTGCGTGCGTGGCAGTCGAACGCGTGGGATCCTGCGAGACGCCCGCGCAGGATCCTTTTATTGGACGGCACCTGCTCACGCCCTAAACGTTCCTGCTGCACGTCTGCACATTCCCGGCGTTTCTTTGTTTATTAATGCGGCGGTAACCGCGTTAAGGTGCAAAACGGTGATTTGCGCAGCACGCGCCAGACCACGCTGTACGAGCAACTGCGAAGTACAATGCTGATCACGAGAGGACTTATCTGGCGATATCGGCAAATTACAGTGTTTGGTGGAAGTTAGAACGCCTTCGTCGATGATGATGATGATTGAATGAATAAATACGTAATCCAGGTGCGCGATTCTCACACGTGCCTGGGCCAGGGAGAACGGAACCTCCCAGTTCCGCTCCAGGATCATATTTCCGCCGAGGAAGAACGCAACGACACACGTTCTTTCAAATCTTTGAGCATTATTGTTAGATTGCGTGCTGGTTCCTGGCATTATTCAACAATTTTGGGTGCAACCCTTGCTGAAAAGATGTTTTCACCGCGACCTGTTGGGTGCCCACTGCGAGACCCTTGTGAGTAAGGGTTACGCAAAAATAGAAAGAAACTTTCAAGGCTTTCAAGCCTGCATTCAATTGCGTTCTGAAATTGAGACAAGTTTTCCGGTTGAACACGAAGAATGAATGAATGAACCAACGAACAACGTAAATCCCTTGAACATTTGATACTTTTTCGGGTATTTTTTCGAAACTTGTTAGTTTCTTCATAGGTGAAAACATGAAGTATTACACATACCTACGAGTACATATGTTAATGTATTCAAAATGGGTGATGTAATATCTGAAGCAATATTCACGCGCTTATTATTTCAATTCGAGGAATGCATAAATAATGTTAATTTAATTCCAAAAATTAATTCACCACCGGCTAGCGCTTAGTTTCCTGTTTTTCTCCATTAGAATCAAACTTTGTTTATCTCTCATCGCTCGCTCGCTGGCTTGGCGCAAACAAAATTTACATTAAAAATTATTCTCTAATTATACGTCTCAGTCGTACGTACGTTATTCGATCAAAACGAAACGAATCGGGCTGAAAGTATGTCACCTGAGAAAGTAATCTCAGAAATATTTTGATTGCTCGTATGATATGAGCGTTAATAACAGGTAGGTAAGTGAATATGTTTATTAATGTCAAATATTTCCACGTTACTAGAAGGTCTTCAACTTCTTCTCCACCAAGAAAATACACATTTCGCAAAATTTATACTTTACAAGCCCATAAATCAATGTGCAAAGTTTCATACAATACCTACATACGTGTTTTCCAGAACAGCAAAGAAAAAGGCACAAGTCGTAAATGACGTTTGTCTAATAGATTTTTCTCTATTTGCATTCGCGTCTCGAACATAAATCCTTAAGCTTTTTCCCATCGTATGTCAAGTCACTCAAATGCTACACCGCGCATTACAATTCCTGAAAAACAATGAAAAATAGTCGTGGCATTACACGCTGCTTGAAGGAAAATGAAACGACAGGGGAAAAAACAGCTCCTAGGAGCGTGACACTATCATCGAAACGCTTGCCAATGCACACACGCCGAACGCTGAATGCTGAAACCGCATCGCTTGCATTGCATAGCATCGCCGAGTGAGTTATAATAATGATGAAGTGGATGCGTTATGAAAAATGATCCATTTACGGCTCGAAATCGTTCCGTTCGACGCGCACCGATGCTAGATATTAATCATTGAAATTAATGATCGCCGCGCGACAGATAGAGCGCGAGCTCGCGTTTTCTGAATCTCGAGCGTTCGTTCAAGCGTATGATTATTGCTCGTTTCTTGTATTCTACCCCGTTATTAAAAGGCAGCTCAAACGCAGATGCATTCTGCATTCCGTCCAAATTATAATTGTTTTCAAAACAATGATTTTGATGAAGATTTGACATGCTTTTATACTATCCGACATTTCAGCGGAAATCCAAAAAAAGCATACGTATTTCAATCAAACTAAATTATATATCTTTGCCTTATTTAGTATATGATTTTTTTTTGCTGAAATGTCGTTTTGCTGAAATGACGCTTTCTGCCAAATTCCATAAATTTTAAATTTTGATTTGGTGTGATCCTTGTGTAAAATTGACATTTATAATTGATACTCATTCGTATGGACAGATATTGCAAACAATCTCAAAAGATTTGACATGCTTTTAGACTATCCGACATTTCAGCAGAAATCCAAAAACAACATACGTATTCCAATCAAACTAAATTATATATCTTTGCTTTATTTAGTATATGATTTTTTTGCTAAGATGTCGGTTTGCTGAAATGACGTTTTCTACCAAAAACCATAAATTTTAAATTTTGATTTGGTGTGATCTTTGTGTAAAATTGACATTTATAATTGATACTCATTCGTATGGAAAGATATTGCAATCAATCTCAAAATGAAGGTTTAATTACATACGCGCTTATTAGCAGGTAATGACATGTTATAATTTTAATAAATTATATTCTAACTTACTGCCAACGTGTGTGAATTATTGCGAGCGGAAAGCTGGAAAGAATTTGAAATGAATACGAAGATGCAGGTCTGTCTGCTGTTGCTGCTGCTGCCTGCATATGGATGCAAGAAAAAATGAATCGAAGGGTTTGTGCACATGGCCAACGGCTTCATCGGCTAATTACAGGCTCGCGAACAGCGCCACGAACTATAGCTTTGTTCCAAAGCTGCATCTTCCTCTTCAGGGCACTTTTCAAGCAAACTATGTATGTACCTACAACAATACGTACGCGACAATTAGACTTTTCAACAAACTATTGCAGAAAGCCAAGCCAGTAAGGAGGAAATCAAGGAATTAATACAATTTTTGCTTTAAATTCACATTCGAGGTAATCTATCAACAGTGATTTTGGTTGCACCGGTGCGCGGTGTAGTACGAGCTGAATGCGAGTCCCAAGCAGGGGCCCAATGCGCCCAACCGTCTGTAATTAAATATCGCTAACCCTGTAATTATGGACAGTAAATTTCTGTATGCGGGGGCCTCGTCGGCGTGATAACGTCTAAACCAAGCGCAAATGCAAGCGCGTTCGTATATGAGTAGACCACGACTGCGACGAGGACGATGGTAAAATGAAATGAAATGCAATGCAATGGATTTACATTAACCTCACTTCCAAGCTGGACTCCAACTCACTTTTTATACGCGCCTCTGAACCAAAACGTACAAATATTCAACGAAATCCTTTTACCTTATCTCTTTCTTATCTGTTACGAATTTATTCTCGCGCCTTATGTTCTTGGATATGTTCTAGATGCTTACCTGAAACAAGCAAAAATAAATTACTTATATTACAAGACGAAAAAATAAATATTTTAGTTTAAACGTTCCCATAATAAAAGTGTAATCAACTGACAGTGAGTTGGCAGGGAATCGCTTGGCGCAGCTTTAAAATGCACCCCAGCGACATTGGTTGAATTTAATCAAATGTAACAGATTTGGCGTAATAACAGAATCATTGCTCTGCTCTGTTCTGATCTCAGAGACCAAGGCGACCGACTGGCGGTGGTGGCGTTGGCGTCAACCCAAGTATAGACATCCCTCGAACCCGAATGAAACGCTATAAAAGCCCCTCGTGCCCGCGTGCAGTGTTTGCGTTTGCTTGACTTGCTCAATCTTCTCGTTCTCAGCTTCCAGCTTCTGTGTGTTCGAGTGAACTTTATTAGCGCGGACCCTAATAAGGTTTCAGTTCGCCTCGAGCTATCGCATGTCGGGTTTAATCCACTGTTATGATTGAGCCTTTTCATCCATCCATCCAGCCAGTGGCGCTTGAATTGAATCACCGAATCATCTGGTAACGATGTAACTAACAGCTCGTCGTTTGATCTCTTCCCATGAATTCCGAATTTACATTTGCATTTTGTTTTGTGTCTTTTTCAATCCGCACTCAGGCAACTCTTTTATTGACTTCATTATCACTTGAATGCCGTATAATTAGAGAAGAGACGGTGGTTGCATGAGTGCATGTAGACATTACTCAATTACGTCATTACGTGAATATTTGTTTTGTCATGTGAAGAGATCATTTATAACGTAGTTATCGGGTAATTTACTCACGCTTGCCGAGATTATTATCATTCTACGACTCATTTTTCTATGCCTTGTCGTTTGTACCTACTATACTTCTAGTTAGTTAGTTAGTCGCTGACTATATAGCTCTAACTTTTTAAGTAAATCGCTCTTTATAAAGTTTATTTCTCGTTAAGGAAACTTCATTTGCTTGTTTCTTCCTTTAGGATTTAATAAAGTTTTTCAAAAAATTACCTACAATAAGTAGGCATTACTTAAACTAATTATAAATATTATAAAAACTAATATATTTGAGTGCCTCCTCCACATTTCATTTCATTTCATTTAGAGTCCGTACGTGCGCATTCACATTCGCATTTGCATATCACATTCGCTCTTTACGAGCAATTTTCACGCATCCACCAACGTCGTATTACATTATAGAGTACAGTTTTTATCTGGGCACGAATGACGGGCCATTAACATTTTTATCCTGCCCGTAATAATGTTTAATAATATGTGAAAGCTATTGTTGTGTGTTGAGCTTGTTTGCAAATATGCGGCTGATCTTTGAAGATAAATACGAATTGTTTACAAATCCGAAATTACAATATGTATGAATGGGACGATGCGAATGAAAAATGATGAATTGAAGAAGGCGTCAAGTTCAACTCCGGATACACTTCACGTAGGTACCTATGCAGAGATCGCTATAAATATTTATTTATTTAAATTCAAACGTTTCTTTATTTCTTTCTTTCTTTTTTCATTTTCTTTTGTTGAATCAACGTTGCATTGTTTACATAATGTTATCATCATTATGAATGAAGAATAATTATGCACAGGGAATAAGAATGAGAGCACAAAGAAATGGCCAAGAAATCTACGCACCAATTAGACTAATTGTAGAAAAATATTCACATTATGATTTCAACTAACAGTGATTTAAAACTTAATGACTGAAGATGTTTTTCAAGTAAATCTGTGTAAATCTTAAGAATTAACACTGTTTTTCTTGTTTTTAAAGATTTAATGATTCAAAATGAATTAAAAATTAACAATGAATACAGTTTTTCATTGTTATTTATCATCATAACAATCTCTGATCTCAAGTTTTAATAATTATAATGAAGAAAGCAAAAAGGCCGAATTTATATTTTAAAATTCAAGCCTTTTACCTTTGTATTGTTCTTGTTTTAATTAAATTAAACGTAAAATAACGTAAGGATGAGGATTTTCATTCATAATCATAAAATGCGCGCTCAACTGCTCTAAATTATAGTTTTCGTATGCAAATCCACTCCAAGGAGCGTCGCAGCGATTGTGAATGTGGTTTTAAGTTAATTAATTTTTATAGTTATGTCTCTATAGGTACACTAAGATTAATTAGAGACGAAAATAATAGGTATAATCAACCCTCATTCCAGACATATGAGATCAATCACAATTCGTCATATTCAATCATAATTATTTCCTAAAATTCTCAAAACCCTTTCACTTAATTTTATTGTGAAATAAAATAATTGAAGCATAAAAGTGTGAACATCGATCGAACCGACGATACGTTGGCTGGTATTCAACACGCTTTGAAATCAATCACGTTTAACAATGTGGTGACAAGACCAAGTGTCGTGCCCCTATAAAGGGTGCACCCTTTTCGGCACAATGCGCATCCCCGGGATGAATCTGCTTCCGCAAATTTCCATCCTTTCAGTGCTTTCATTCATTCATCAGCATCATCGGCAGAGTAGCAGGGACAACACAATATAATATGTCTTTTATTAAAAATGCTGTACATTTCCTAGAGCGTCTTAGAGTCTTCGACATGCGATGCTTTAATTACCCCAGCTATTAATCATTTTTTCCTCCTTGCTTCTATCAGCGCGATAATGGGAAGAAGAGAATAAAAGTTAATTCACTGAAAGCTTATGCAAAGCTGGGCTGTGCTGCGCTGGCGCGAGTAAACGGCGCACATTGTGGCGGATACGTTTTTCTCCGGGCATTGCCTTATAGCTCCAAAACCAGCGATCACATTAGGATGCTTTTTGGAC